>VUQI01003842.1:2335-27049 GCA_015106735.1 Paratilapia polleni | reverse complement strand
AATTTTAGAGATATTACGCAAATGCAAGAAAGCAGTCCTACATATTTGTTTAATATGCCCGTTGAAAGACATTATCCTGGTCAAAAATGACTCCCAAGATTCCTCACAGTGTCCCTGGAGGCAAAAGTAATGCCATGCAGAGTAAGTATCTGGTTAGATGTCATATTTCTAAGATTTTTAGGGTCAAGTACAATAACCTCAGTTTTATCTGAATTTAGAAGTAGGAAATTAGAGGTCATCCAGGCCTTTATATCTTTAAGACATGCCTGTAGTTTAGGTAATTGGTGTGTGTCATCTGGCTTCATGGATAAATACAGCTGGGTATCATCTGCATAGCAATGAAAATGTATACTATGTTTTCTAATAATACTGCCTAAGGGAAGCATGTATAATGTAAATAGAATTGGTGCCAATGGGTCCCAAAATGTCTCACACACACACCAACTACTTTGTTAAGTGCACCTACACAACCTTGGTGCCAGTCCTGTCAGCTAAGTACAGGAAACTGAGGCTACAATTCACACGGTTCACCAAAGTTGAACAATAGAAGATTGGAAAAAATGTTGCCTGGTCTGATGATTGAGTGATGAACAATATTAACTCAACTGGTTTTCTGTCTTTTATGTTATGTCCATGCATTGCTGATTAGTTAATCAGGTCTTGTTAGGACTTTAACATTTAATGCAATTGTCCTACATTATATATCAAGCTACAAAATAACTTTCATTGTAGGTCAGCCGGCATATGAGAGACCGACCCAGACTGGTCACCATTTTTACATCTGGGGGACACAGACATTACATGCTCTGCGAGATGAAGTAAGTGGGAGCAGCAGAGGAAAGACTAGAAGGGGCTACCAGGCTGGAGAAAGTGATCAGCTTTATGCTGAGGAGCAGAGACATGAGGGTGGAGAAAGTGAGAGATCAGAATTCTTCTTCCACGACTACATTAAGGATGAAAACTGTAAGATGTGTTGTTATGTAGAAACTTTCAAGTCATGGCAACCATCTCTTAAAATAAACCAGATGAAGCTCTCCTTCATTATTCACAAGAGGAGAAGTGAATGCAAAGATATGATCTGACACTGACCATATTGGTGTCTTTCTGAACACAAACACTCAATTCATCTTGTGAGTGCATGTAATAAAAACTATTGCTTCACGGTTGAGATGGCGGAGGAGCTGCTAACAGAATGTACAAGACTTTTCCATCATGTCGGGGCTGCAGAATGGGCCTTTTGTTTGCCATCTTTTATCATGTGAAGCCCATGACTGGGTGTAAAGGCCTCCGGTTTGTTTAGAAAGACTGTCACAAGTTCAGAAGTACCTAAGTAGGAACTTCTGAAGTAGGAGTTTCAAGCATTCATGGCGATTCAGGAGAAGTTATTTAGCAAAATGTGGTGATGTAACCTGCAGCTGCAGTTTCTGGTTGTAGTATCAACAGATAAACCAGGTTAACCAGTCATGGTATGCAAAACATCAGCACAGGAACAAACAGAGCATGACCTCCTCAGGAGCAGGAACATGCTTAGAGAGCTGTTCTCAGGAAACCCACAGACAAGATTCATTTGAATACTTGTTAAAAACCTATACAGGCAGCTCAGGATACAGCATGACTGACTGAACTGGCCATGTCAGTCTTGACCTACTTGTTTTGTGCATGTTAAAGTAAATAATGATATGGTGTCCATTGGTACCAACTCAAACACTGCTTTTAGCTTCAATTCACTTTTTAACTTCCTAAAAGGAAATTTTGTCTAAAAAAGAAAGAAGAAAGAAAACATCTGCCAAAAAGCAGAAAACCAATGTACACATAAAGGTTCAAATATGACCAAACCATTGTCTGATTTTAATCAAACTAAAAGTATCATGCTTTGAAGTAAAATAATAAACAATATTTTACTATTTGCATAATTGTGGTTCTGCATTTAAATGTTTCATTCATGACTCTTATATAATTCTTACACGCAAGTGTGACTGACACACAAACATGCTACAACATCCTCTACTCTCACCCAGTTCTCTCAACCCTTTTAACCCCCCTCCTATCACACCTCAGCCTTTCCTCCATCTCCCCCACACTGACCCTTGTCCCTGCTTCTTTTTGCCCCAGTCACCTCTCTCCATCCTTTCCCTCTCTTCATTTACTCTGTCAGCCTAAATGCTTTACAGTCATGTGAAAAAAAAGTTTTAACAAGACACTATGCAGTCCTGTGAACCACCTTTAGCAGCAATAACTTGAAGTAGTCATTTTCTGCATGTCTTTATCAGTCTCCTCCTCCTGGAGGAATTTTGGCCCACTCTTCTTTACAGTATTGCTTCAGTTCATTGAGGTTTATGGGCATTTGTTTATGCACAGCTCTCTTAAGGTCCCACCACAGCATTTCAGTCAGGTTGAAATCTGGACTTTGACTGGACCATTACAACACTTTGATTCTTTTCTTTTTCAGCCATTCTGTTGTAGATTTGCTGCTGTGTTTGGGATCACTGTCCTATTGCATGACCCACTTTCAGGCAGGCTTTAGCTGTCAGACAGAGGGCCTCACATTTGATTCTAGAACACTTTGGTATACAGAGGAGTTCATGGTCGACTCAATGACTGCAATGTGTCTTTTCGCACTTGCAACTTCCCACTTGCAACCAGTTAAAATGGAGAAATGTTGACTCAATCTTGTTTTTGGTTGTCTGTGTGTACCACACTGAGCACAGAGAAAAGAACGAAGAGCAAACAATTATCTGAGGATTTGAGAACCAAAATTATAGAAAAGCATGGACAAGGCTACAAGTCCATCTCCAGAGATCTTAATGTTCCTGTGTCCACTGTGTGCAACATTGTAAAGAAGTTTACAGCCCATGGCACTGTAGCTAATCTCTCTGGATGTGGACGAAAGAGAAAGATTGATGACATGTTACAACGAAGAATTTTTCGAATGGTGGGTAAAGAACCTCGATCAACTTCCAAACAAATTCAAGCTGACCTGCAGGCACAGGGTACAGCAGTGTCAGCTCGCACTATCCGTCGCCATCTGAATGAAAGGGGACGCTATGGCTGGAGACCCAGGAGGACTCCACTGCTGACACAGAAACATAAAAAAGCCAGATTGGAGTTTACTAAAACTCACCTGTGGAAGCCACAATCCTTCTGGCAGAATGTCCTCTGGACAGATGACACAAAAATACAGCTTTTATGTAACGCACATCATTCGACTGTTTACAGAAAACAAAAAGAAGCCTTCAAAGAAAAGAACACTGTCTACAGTCAAACATGGAGGAGGTTCACTGATGTTTTGGGGTTGCTTTGCTGCTTCAGGCACTGGTAGCCTTGACTGTTTGCTTGGTATTATAAAATCTGAAGACTACCAATGAATTCTGGGGTGCAATGTAGGGCCCAGTGTCAAAAAGCTGGGTCTCAGCCGGAGGTTATGGGTCTTACAGCAGGACAATGTCCCAAAGCATACTTCAGAAAGCACCAAGAAATGGTTTAAGACAAAGCCCTGGAGAGTTCTGAAGTGGCCAGCAATGAGTCCAGATCTAAATCCCATAGAGCACCCGTGCAGAGATCTAAAAACAGCCGTTGGGAGAAGGAACCCTTCAAATCTGACAGACCTGGAACAGCTGGCAAAGGAAGAGTGGTCCAAAATTCCAGTAGAGAGATGTAAAAGACTCATTGATTGTTACAGAAAGCAATTAACATCAGTTATTTCTTCCAAAGGGTGTGCTACCAAGTATTAAGTTGAGGGTGCCAATAATTTTGTCCAGGCCATTTTTGACGTTTTGTGTGTAATGTCTCAGATTTATTTTTCTCTGCTTTTTTGTGTTCTTCCAGTGCCAACACAAGAAATAAACATGACAATACCAAAGCATTTGTAATTATTCTTAAAAATTTTCTGGGAGAAGTGGTGCATTTTCTGACATAAATGCAAGGGTGCCAATATTTTTGGCCATGACTGTACTTGTCTTTTTTCTAATTGTACTGTTATGAACTTTAACATTTAACATGCTAACTGAGGCCTGTAGAGTCTGAGATGTAGCTCTTGGGTTTTTTGCAGTTTCTCTGAGCATTGCATGGTCTGGCCTTAGGGTGAATTTGCTGGGACGTCCACTGCTGGGAAGATTGTGGCATTATACAAACACAAATGCTGAATACTCCAGACCAGCAAAATGCCAAAATCCTGTTTTTATAGAGGTGCTCACATTTATTGATGATCAGTTAATCAAGTGCATTTGATTAACAGCAGCTGGCTGCTACTTACCCTCTTAATTCCTATAGAAGCAGTAATGGTGTACTTAGTTTTTCACAGGACTGCATAGAGTCCTATGAAAACATAGTAACTGCACCTGTAGAGAAGAAAGTAATCAAAGCAAGCATAAATAACTTATATTTGTACTTAAATGTACTTACATTCCATCACTGCCATGACATACTAAAAGTCAAAGCAGAGGAAAATATATAAAATAAAATTTAAATCCAAATTGTGAGTGCAGACTAACCCAATAAGTGTGTCAGTTTAGGAAAACAGCATACTATTGAGGGCCACACAGGAAAATGAACACATCAAATGAAGCTTATGCGTAAGTTCAATAAGGAAGATCTGTTTCTTCCTTTCATTCAGTAACTTGTTGCGCTGGTTTGTGGCTGTTTTCTAACCATTAGTGGGGTGGCTGTTCCATTCTTGTCACAATTTGTTTTTATCAGTGAAATCAGCTGTGGTTAAATGAAATGTACAGTATGCATTCTTTTCTTGTAGGACTCAATCGTCCCATAAAATATTACTGCACTTTCTGCACATTGGATTTTTCTTTAGATTCAGTGGCTTTTAACCAAAAGGCGGAGGCAGTGGGGACACTCTGAGTACTTCATGAAAAGGAGTATTATCATTTACATAACTAAATAACATTACACACATTCACTGAGGCAGGTCATATTTTGTTCTTTCACCTGTGCACCTGCAGTTTGGATGCAGCTGATGCTTTCAGTTCTCTCATGCTCTTTGAAAAACCTGAAATTCAAAGTCCTGACTTTCGAGGCCTCTTTTGTAGCTGACAAAGGCTGCTGCTCAGCATTAAGCTCAGTTTGAGCCACCTTTTGTACCAGATATTTGAGTTCAGATTTTGAGGTCTTTTTATATGACCCATTCATATTACATAATGAATTTTCTGACATTCAGTGAACAGGTATGTTGATTACCTAAAAATCATTTGATGACTGAGCACAGGAGGAAATGACGCTACTATGTGAGTACTGAGAGGACTCCGCCTAATACAGGTACGTCTTTTTAATTTAGCTGCATTTGTAAAGTGTTACCCGGATTTGCACTGGCTACACTGAAAGCCCTGAAATATTGGCTGTTGTACCCAGAGGATAACGCTTGATTTATAACCATACGTTGAATCCCTGCAGACCCTGCGCTGTGGCGTTGTTGTTTGCATTTGTAGTGTGTGCGCATTGCCCTGCCATCACAAGTGAAATTGACCTGTTGGACTTGGAGCGAAAAAAAAAAGTTACATTTCTGAGTATAGCATATAGTGTACATTTAACGCAGTACCGCAAATCAAGCTTAAGTCAGCAGACTGATGACTTCCCTGAAGTGCATTGAACTCTTAGGACTGCTATGGTTATCTAAAAAAAAAATATTAGAAAATAGTGAGAAATTCCATCTATAATGCCTCGCCAGGTCCAACTAACCAAAGATACTTGGTTTACCACAACAAAAAGCAGCAAATCATTAAAGTTGAAAGCAAATGTTTGTTTTTGTTTGAAATAGTAATGAAAAGCACAATAAAAAGATTAGTCTCTGTTGGCTGCAGTGTGCACTGGGGCGCTGCAGGGATGAGAATTAGTACCTCTGAATCCAAGGCCATGGTTCTCAGCTGAAAAGTGTGGAGTGCCCACCCCAGGCTAGGGAGGAGTTGCTGCCCCGTTGGAGGAGTTTATGTATCCTGGGGTCATGTTCACTAGTGAGGGACAAAGGGAGCGGGAGATCAACAGACAGATGGTTGCAGCGTCTGGAAGCAGAGGATGTGCAGTCACTTGTGATGAAGAGAGAGCCGGGCGTGACAGGAAAGCTTTCAATTTACTGGTCAATCTCACCTGTGGCCATGAGTGTGGGTAGCAACCAAAAGAATAAGGTTGCGGATACAGGTAGCAGAAATGAAATGAGCTCCCTCCGAAGGGTGTCTGGGCTTTCCCTTAGAGATAAGATGAGGAGCTTAGTAATTCAGAAAGGAGCTCAGACTAGAGTTGCTACTCTTCCATAAGGAGCCAGTTGAAGTGGTTCAGACAGGATGCCTCCTTGGTGACGTGTTTTGGCAATCTCCAACTGAAAGAAGACCCCCGGGCAGACCCAGGACATAATGAAAAGATTACAAGGAACACCTCGGTGTCTTCCCAGAAGAGCTGGAGGAGTTCTGCTTAGACATCAACACAAACCCGGATAAGCGGGTGAATGGAGCCCATACTAAATGTTTTCTACTTAGTCACCTTTTCAGCATCAGTCACGCTAAAGAGAGCTCATTGCAAGTTCCTCAATGTAGCCACATAGAAAAAGGTGTGCACCTCACCAGAAATATTTGTAAGTATGAGGATAGATGTAAGTTTTTGCACTAAGTTCTCTCCTCTGCCACTTAACTACTTCTTATTTCAGCTCTAATCCTTATGTAAGTTCAGACTGGTGAAACACTAAAAAAAAAACGAGTCACTAGAAGAATCTTTAGACAAACCAATCGTCTCTACCCGCACAGGCAATCCTGTGAGGATTACTGTACATTATACAGCCTCTGTCCCTCTGTCTGACCTCGCTCAGTGCCAGAGCAGGACCCATGCTGTCCAACCTGAGGGGGGCTCACTGCCAGGAGGTCTGTACCATCCAGCTGTGGCGGAAATGTAACCTGGAGATATGTAAACTAATGATTAAAAATGCTGTAATGGGAAGCGGATGTCCACACTACAGCTCTGGTGCAGGGGAAAAGGAGCAAGGGTGATTACTTTTTTAAATACACAAAATCAGGAAATGTGCTCTGGAAATGTTTCCGTAAGAACTTTCAATTATGCTTCCCAGTCACATATTAATAAATAACTTGTCTCCATAACACGGAGCTGTTTAGTCTAATGCATTCTGCTCTCTTGGTCTCCGTTTACGATTAACTCTGTTAAATTGACAGAGAGAGAAAGATTTTCTTTTGCTAAACTGCTGGTTTCTGTAAAAAAGGAAGTGAATGAGATTTGAGTCACTGTATTATGTAAAATTGTAACTTAATCTTTAATTTTCCTTCACTTTAAAGGATTTAGATGATAGTCATACAATGTTTAAACAGCAAGCAGGGGCCAAACACCCTAAGAGAAATAAAATGCTAATAATATGAGTGTTACATGACCAAGCAGACTGATGAGGCATGATGATGCAGTTAAGTCGTCTTGACCTGTTAAACCTTTCTTTGTTTGAGTCTTGATTGCTTTTTGTTCTTTAATTCATCCCTCAAGTCACTCTTCATCTACCAAAGATCCCAGACGTCATTCAGCTCCATCGCCGGTCTTTCTCTTACATAAACCTAAAGGCCAGTGCAGCGGAGAAATGCAAATCCTCCTGAAAGACCAAAGCTCTTAAGCTTTTTTCAGCTGAGTTGATGCACGGCTGCCTGCACAATCGACCTAAGACGCTGATGTCAGACAGCCCGAGGAGCCACAGTCAGTGAATGCAGTGGCTTTTACGTCTGCGTATCCTTTAGTGAAGTTGTTTTCTCTACGTCTTTGTGAAGGGTTTGTCTTTTCATTCCTCTCTGACTCTGCTTGTATAGGAAGGATCAGACCCTGGGCTATGCAGCCCTACTCAGATGAGGACGTTGCATAAGAAGTGAGTGCTGGACTGTATTTGGGTTAATGCTACTCCAGCTTCACTGAAGGGACAGTGCAAAGTCAGAGATAAGAAATGAGATGTTCTTTAAAGTACAGGAAGCAAATCTCAGACCTGATCTCGTAAGAGCAAGCGTGTGCTTCCTGCAAACGCCTTGATGTATCCTTGAAATCATTACTGCTAATATCAACTACATGTGCAAAATCAAAAATTCTGAGCGCTTGACATTTGTTTGATGTTTAATTATCGAAGGTTTGCACAATTTCAGTTCAGCACATTTATCAAAAAGTGAGGATTAGCAGAGTTTCTTTGTTTTTATTGTCATAGGTGTAATATATTAAGAATTAATTAAATTTTTATGGGCATTATAGGCAAAGGCTACCGTGGAAAATACTGAGGCTCAAGAGGTAGAGCGGTACGTCCACTTATTGGACCACCTCTTCCTGTTTGCATGTCAAAGTATCCAACATACTGAAACCCCCTCAAAACTGCCCCCTAATGTGCCACTGGTGTGTCCAAAAATAAAAGTGCTCTATAATTACACAGTAGAAGCACTGTGTAAATGTATGTGTGAATGGGTGAATTTCAATCAGTAATGAGGGTAGAAAAGCACGATATAAATGCAGGCTGTATACTATAAATACATTAAACCTGCAGATTTCAAAAGGTATAAAACACCTGTCCAATATCCTCAGTAACCTCACAGTCATGTTAAGTTCACCACTTTGATATTCATTAAGTGCAATTAAATGCAGGTTTTAATGTCCACTTTGAAACAGAATTTATGCTTGATGCAGGTTAATAATACCTGCGTCATACACGTCTTATTATAGCTCAGCATCAGCCAAGTTGCTCCCAAAGGTTACGCCACATCTTATATATATGTGCTTGCTGGCCATCTGTGTTTAATGTGTGAGTGAATCAGAAGCGAAATGCATGGCGCTTTCTCCATTAAGAAAAGTGCTATTTAAGTCCATTCATCATACCTGCATCATCACAAACGATAGATGGATGCACTGCAGCTTTAATAACCTTCCAGAAGAAGTAGTTTCACTTTACTTGTAGATACATTCACTTCTGTTATGTCATTTGTTATTATTGAATTAAAGATTTATTCTGTTGCTACTTTATATGTTACCCCGAACGGGGTGGTGGACGGCAGCTAGGCAGGAGAATTTTCATTCCAAAGTTGTTTTTCCATTGGGAGCGTTTGAGGCTGATGCTGATGGTGCACTGGCTGGCACACCAAAAAAGGCTCTAGGATGAGGGAGGAGAAGCAAGGCAACCATGACACCCTCATCAACATATGAAATAGACACAATGAGATGATGGGAAGAATTTCTTTCAAGGAAATGTTGAAGAAGCTTGTTGCAGATGGGAGGAGTTTGTCTTTTAACCTCTTAACATCCACCAGGTCACTGGTTGAACCACTTAGGGGTAGGTTATAGGGTTAGGTTACTTTTTAGCTGCATGCTACATAAGCATGGTTTAAAAAAACTAGATGTTACCTGTCAAATAAATTCTCTTACGTGCATTTTGACCTTAAAGTTCCTGTGTTATAAGATTTCTATTTGAGCATGCCAAACAGGTTAAAATTCTGCATAGAGGGATAGATGTGATACTAACCCTGCCCCTGCCTCTAATACTAAACAACCTGCTGGTGTCCTGGTGGATGTTAAGAGGTTCCCAGCAAACACAGTTAAAATATTGACATTATCTCCTGGGTCAAAACTGGTCGCAGTACTACTGCAAAAACTGCAGAGCAGAGGGACAGATGGCAGATGTTGATTTCCATGTGTAGTATTTCTTAAAAGGCAAGAAATATCTATCAGATCATATTATTGCAATGAAGAACATAAATGCATGCGTCATCATTTTTAATACAGCAAAATTTAATTGTTAAGTAGTTGGGTCACTAAATGGTTGTGAACAGACAGCCACACAATGTCCACTCCATGTACACAGACCATTTATCTACATATAAATTGTACCTCATTTGTTACATGGTGGACTTAATGTGTCTGGACTGTCACAACCATCGTCTTTCTTCCCCTTGATGTCAGCATTATAAAGCTGTGATTCAAACAATTCAGTGTGAAGTTAGTTAGCTCTGTAGGATGAAAATTGGGCTTAAGAGCCGGAGGTTTAGACTCCCACTAGGCTAGGCAGTGTGGTGTTTGTTTTTCTTGACATTCTTACTCTTCTCTGGATAACTTTTTGAAGTTTGTTCTAACTGATAAAAAGATAATATAAAACAATTCTTGAGCACAAACTTTCTCTTGCTAGAAAGTCTAACAGAGACATCCAGATGCGGTTAGATGATGAGATTAAGTCTCTGAAGTTGGCACAACTTTCATTTTGGAATCAAGACTGGACGTCAAGAAAAGACCATCAGCCAGCACTTAATTGTTTGCTCAGTTAACACGTGTTTAACACTGTTAGGAGGCTTATTTTAATCAAAACCATGATTTCTACCTTATAGATAACCACATAGTTTTAGTGCCTAAACGTAACCGAACAGAAACAAACAGGGAAGGTAAGAAATGAAAGTAAACTGATGGAAAAAAGCAGTCCTCCTGTCTTCTGGTTTTTGGAGTTTTTGGTTGTCCCACAGCACAAGTATTTGTGACAGTGGAGGGACTGACTAAAGAACAAAAAAAAGTAAATCATTAATACATCAACAATCTTGGCATGTCTGTTATCCAGAGCTTACTAAACATAAGAAATTCAATATAATGCAGCACAGTTAAACATTTAACAACCAGGACGTCCATATCTGTGAAATATTAAGCGCATTAACTGACTGGAAAGTCCATCTTCCAGCTTAACACCATATCATTTCAAACGGGAATTTAGTAACCACTCATGAGTGTTTATCATATGTTTTATGGACTATATGATGAATCTCTGAAACTGTTTAATAAATAAAATAAGCTTTAGTTGCATTGCATTTTTCTTATTGTATTCTTGTATCTTCAGCAAATTATTTTCTCCCACAGTGCATTATGTTAGGGGTCAGTTGATCGACGTGCCTGCTGCCTAAGTAACTGGACATTACCTCAAAGCACTGATGTGGGCTGATGCACATATTGATGGCGTATAATTGGCTCACTGTGAGGCTGGAAAAGAGCGACGCTGTGGGTTTCTTTGTGTGATGTGAGGGTCAGCCAGAAATGGAAAATAATATAAAAGACAAATGGACTAAATGGAAAACAGCATCAGAACACAGTGAATTCACACACTGAGTCTCTATGTTTGGCATGTTGTTAGAAGTTTTGCAAGGTTATGGATGAAATCTTAATTACTTTGATTTCCTCTTCATAAAATCCTGGCCACAGTCTTCTCCATGCATCACCCTGCCCGTTTTAATTTTGCAGGTTAATGGAAATTTTTAACAGGAGATTAAAGCCTGCGACTTTCCGCTGCATCATGCCGGATTTTCATTTTCTGAACTTCAGACGTCATGCAATGCCAGATGGAAAATTGAACTAGAATAAGAATACCAAAGCTGCTAAGGTGCAGATGGTGTTTCTCTCAGTTGCCACCTGCACACTTCATCACAGCAGTTAGCAGCGTTCGTTCTCTGTATTTTGTTTTCTATCGTCAACCCATCATACTATATTTATTATCAATATATCTGCTGACTATTTTTTTTATTAAAATATTAGTTTTTTTAATAAAGAAAAATGTCCATCACAGTTTTACAGAGCCCTACATTATGACTTCAAACGTCTTTTGTCAAAGAACGCACAGATATTCAGTTTGTTTCAGTCTCACAAAACCAGCAAATATTAGCAATTAAATTTGTGCATTTGTGCTTCAGAATTTATTTAAATGATTCTCAAACTTGTTTCCAATTCTCTTTCTATTAATTCACTAAACAAAAATGATGGGTTGTTGATTTTTTCTAAAAAACAGGACTATATTTCTGAAGTCTGAGAATAATCATGTTATTGTGATTTTCTGATATTTTTTCTGTTTGTACACATTTATAAAGCCCAACAACCATATTCATGCTTGATGTATGCTTGATGCCACAGTCCTAAGAATATATTCAATAGAAATAAGTACTGTTATATAGTACAGTACAAATATAGAATATAATATATGGTAAAGGAGAGTAATCTTTATTAATTCCTTCTGGTGTTTGCATTGCACCACGATTGACCTCAAAGGAAGTTATTACATTTAAAATACATATGTTAAATCTAAGGAAAAACAAACAAAGGTGAAATTTCATGTAACAAACTACATCATATTCCAGATGTGTTCAGTTTAATTGCAATACAGAGTTTATTAGGACTCAGGTTAAATGCAAAATCTGCCTTCATACTGCTCCCAGTGGGAGGAGGAAGTTGAAATTGTTTATTGATCATTATTGATCAACTATTTATGACTTTGAGCCATAATTTCAAACATTTATATTTTACTTTCAGCTCTTAGACTTAGTTCAGACTTGTCTGTATGATGTAAAAGTATCTTGGTTAAGAATTACTAACTTATGTTATCTTCTAGTAACTGAGTTCATGATAAGACAAAACTTAGCTCAGCTGTTGTCCCTGATAATCAATAGCAACCTGCAATGTTTGCAAAAAGAAAACTGTCCCAGATTTCATTAGTTGGAAAAGTTGAGATGAATCAGTCCTCAGTCAGTCAGTGATTTTCGAAAGAGTGAAACAAAAGAAGGACTTGCCACATGATCCAGTTTATTTTCTATAAAGAGCTCACATGGATTATGATGGGATTAGAGGTACATTAGAGGGACATGTGATTGAACTGTGACTTCCAAACAGTGAACTGCTGAAGTAAAAACAAGTGGCAACCTCTGGGGCCGAAAAATGAAGCTAAAGGGAAAAAAATGACAAAAAACTGCAGTTCCTCTAGTGACCACTTGGGGCTGACTTCAAAAGAGAGTCAGTCCCCATAGACTCCCATGTTAATATGCTCAACTTAACAGCATTAACAGCTTGGTACAAAAACAGTTTTAGCCTCTATGGACAGGTTCCCCTTCATAACAACACTGAGGATGTTTTTTTCTTTTTTTTAATAACTCATCCATCTGGATGCTTGAGTTAGGGGTGTGACCGCTTCCATTGACGGGTATCCAGATTTAGGCAGCTGGAACAAATCTGAGTCTGCTTGTACTTACTTTCGCTACTTTGAGTCATTAAACTGGACCTCTTCACTGTGTGTGTGCTGTTTGTGCCTTTTGGGGCATTTTAAATTGAATTATCTAACTAAAATTATGGCTTATGGTGTGGTAAAGATAATCCAAGAAGGAGTGTTTCAGTTTTGGTGAGTGAAATTCTAGTGTTTTCCAACATCAGTGGGCAAAGTCATAGTGGCCGAGTCCATCTTTTATATACAGTGATTATATGAGTAAAACTTAAGATAATCAGGTGTTATGTTCTCCAAACTGCATCACAGCCCAGAAAAGGTCATTAAAATGCTTCTTGATGACGAGTTGATGGATCTGACCACTTGTGGGCAGCCTGTCACTTGCAGTCTGGATGTTCTCTGAGAGGTGAGAGATGTGATTCACCGGATGGATAAGAGCTTTTCTCTCGCCTTTAAAATTCGGTGTCAGCGAGGCATGACAGTGATGTACCAAGCCACACAGGACCACTGAGTGTGGGCTGAAGGCACGATTTAAGCTGGTTTTCAGTGACGCTCCCAGTTCAGCCATGAAATGGAAGATAAACTAACTTAAATTCATAATATTCAGCTTTTGAACCTGTCATAAATCATTACCACTCATTCGTGGGTATGTCATGGTTATGATTTACGTCTGTGTAGAAAGAGAGACATGGGCACAGAGTACTGTATGCCTGTCTGACTTCATTTTTCTAAGTACATCATGACCCTGAAAGCTTTGGTCAGTTAGTGATAAAGAGTAACGGGTTTATTTTTGTTCCATAACTTCACTATTTTATAAAAATCCTTGATTCTAATGTTACATACTGACATTGTCTTTTTGCTAACTAAATGTCCTAAATGTAAACTGCAGTGCATTCATAGTAGAAACATGACAACATGAAGTATGAGGTTCTGGGAATGGGCTTATAAAAATCAAAAAACATGCCTGATTTAAATTTGGCATCTCTGGGCTCTTTTGAATCCGCCTGCTATTCTTAAATCTCTAGGTGGGAGTCCTGTTTTTCCTCCTCCTCCAGTGTGTAATCTTTAAGCTTGATTTTCATTTTGTGGAAGTGTTGGAGAAGTTGCAGGGAGTTAAATCTGGCAAGTGGTCCAGGTAATAAGCAAAAACTGTGTTGGAATGGCAAAAAAAAAAAAAAAAACCTCCTGCGTTTCAGTGCATGCACCACAGTTGATTTCTGCATTTATAGTCTCACACGTGGGGAACAATACATGGTGGAAGAGCCCATGAATGCTGACAAAAAACCAAACAAGCATTCACCTGGTCTCACTCTTTACCTAATGCACTCCCTCAAGCTTGGAAACTAAAAACTCCTGAGTTGCAGCCAGAGACCCAGCTCTCATCAGCAGTGAAGATCCTCCATGTGAAATTTGATGTTCGTTATCTTTCTTCAAGTCTGGGGTTTGTGGCGAAACTGCAGTGTGCACTTTGTAAGTGGTCAGCCCTGGACTTACAGAGAGCTATCTAAAAATAGCAGCTGCACTTGAAGCTGCCCAAGAAGACGACCTTGAAGGGGAGCTCGGCCAAATTTTAATCAGGTAAGGCTTTTGATTTTTTTATGGTTTTGTTCCCAGAACTTTTCAATCACACCTTGTCATTGACTAGTGTCCCAAAAATATTCTAAGTCCTGACTTTTTAGTGTGCAGAGTGTGTTCACATTAGAAACATGGCATAAAGAAGTATGCTCAGGCCAGACAGCATACTGAATATGACAGGGAAAAAAGAAAAAGAAACTTAAATTGAGGGAGAACTTGGTAACGTGGTAATATGTCATGACACATTTCCTGCTATGAAAACAGTTGAACGTGTTGGTACTTTTTCAAACTAAGTGCACAGGTAGTAAACCATGACAATTTACAGGTATTGTACAAAATAACCCTGAGAATACACCAGGTGCGTGTCTATGATGTCACGTCTGAGATGTTCTGAGGCGGAGAGTTTAGTTTGTACACTTTCCAGTGTCTGACTTCTTGCCCTCCTCAGCTGCTCTGTGCAGCTTCACATAGCTTCCATTGGAAGTAAACCCTACTCTATTTTGAGCAACAAGGAGCGGAGAGCCTCTGAAATAAGCTGCTGCACATTTGGTGGAATTGCAAGGATTGACTTGAGTGGGATGCAGCTGCGCCCGGTGTATTCCCAAGGTATGTAGTATTGATTTGAGAAGCAGAGGTCATGTTTGATAAAGTCAGAGCTAAACTGACTTTATTTTGGGTCATGAATTTAATTACAGCTTGTTCAGTAAATAAAGTCGAAATGAAGGCGATCATTTCATCTTCTGCTTTATTTTTCATTCAGAAGAATAGTGACATAAATGGATATTCATAGGGCAAAGTAATTTATTCAGCAGGAAGGCAATGCTGAGAGACGGAGAGAAAAGAAACACGACCACTGTGGCTTTTTTAATTGCTCCTCTCAGTAGGTGTTATAGCCAGCAGTGTCGCGGTCACACCTTGATACAGAGTTAGGGGCTGAAACTGGAATGAAATGGGACAAATGTACAGGAGGTAAAAAGCAGGGGAGGTCTTATCTGATGGAAGATTAAGAATACATAAAGTGTTGTGAAAGAGGGAACATCATCCTAAGGCAAAGTCAGCTATGCCATCCTGTGTATGATACCACCTCACTTATCTCGTTACACAACCAAACCTGCCATCCTGTCACTTATGGATGCTTCACAAAGTGTTGAGATCAGTCACAATGTTTTGATTACTCAGTCCAATTGTTGTAATAATTTATTTTATAATTGATGCCTTGCTCCTCTGCATCCGGAGTGTGTCAAACTGGCATCAGCTTGGCCACAAGCAGAGACTCAAAGACCCCACGTGTTGCAGAATTACTTGATTAAATCTTCTTTGTTGGTTTTGGTTTAATTCTTCCAAAGTGGAGGCTGTAGAGAGCCACTGTGGAGGGACTGCTAAAGGCATGTCAGCCCCGTGTCCTCTGCCGCTCATGTTCCTTCTTATGTAACAGAGTAATTGAATCATCTGCGTACTGTACAACATCAGAGGCCAAACGCTGTGACATGATTTACAGAGCTAAGTGCAGGGCAAGTGTTGGGTCGTCTTTCTGTAAAAACTTTCTCTTGTTAATGTACGACAAATTATTCTTCACGTGGTGCTGGAACAAAGGGCACATCCATCAGAGCCGGTGAAGTGTTACCAGTAAGTCCTGGATATTTCTTTAAATGTTCAGAGTGAAAGATGACTTCTGCCTGTGTGAGAGAGAAGTAAAGGAAAACTTTTCAAACAAGGGCAATGATTCAGTCTCTTCTATGGGTGCTGCTTTAAATCTTGGCCCTAAAAATTGTACAAATGGCAGGAAACTCAAGCTGCTCACAATAACATGCCTCACTCTCCTCACCCCTCACATACCAAACACAACCTCCCAATTTGGAGGTCTAGGTAAGCAACAAGAGTTCTCATGTCTCCCTCTGATATGTCAGTGCTGCTGCCGTGGATTTCTGCCTGCTGTTTCAAACACTTGCACCACCCTAGCATCCACTTCTAGGCCTTGGGGGGGATGTTTACTCATTCAGTTCAGTTCAATTTAGTTTTATTTATATAGCACCAATTCATGGCAACAGTTGCCTCAAGGCCCTTTATACTGTAAGGTAACAAGCCTATAATATTATCAATCAGATGATCCCCTATGAGCAGCATTAGGTGACAGTGGGGAGGAAAAACTCCCTTTTAACAAGCTGAGACCTCCAGCAGAACTAGGCTCACAGAGGGGCAGCCATCTGCCATGACTGACTGGGGGGTGATGGGAAACAGAAGAGCAAAAAGAAGAGCATAGAGAGACAAGGACAAAGCTCAAACTATGGGAGAGAGAAGACAAAAGTGAATGACATGCAGTAGTGGCAGCACAATAAACACATCAGGAGTGAAAAGGGGAGTAGGGGAGAAATGTTCAGTGTAGTGATCTTAAAATTAGAGAGGTTTGTCTGTCATCTGAACCCAAACTGGGAGCTGGTTCAACAGGGGAGGGGCCTGATAGCTAAAGGCTCTGCCTCCCATTCTACTTTTAGAAACTCGAGGAACCACAAATAACCCTGTGATCTGAGAGAAGTGCTCTGTTGGAATAACATGGTACTGTGTGGTTGTTAAGATATGACAGGGTCTGATCATTTAAGACTTTGTATTTGAGAAGAAATATCAATTGTGGATTCAACCAGGAGCCAATGAAGAGAAGCTAATTAGGGGAGAAATGTCTCTTTTCTTTCTTTCTAAAATTCCGTTCTTAAAACAGATGAACAGCCTGAGATGTCTTAAGAAAAGGTGTACTGTCATTACAATTTTGATCACAGGGGGGCTATAAGAGGCACAAAACTTAGCATTTCTATTATTGAACAGCTATAGTATTTAATGTCTTTGTGAATCAAACTGCTAAGAATATTTTTAACTTCCCATTCATTCTCACTCCTGTGTAGTAGTGCTGGCATCAAATCAGTGCAGCAGCAATACCAGTGCATTATATATTTTTAAAAAAAGACATTTCACATTTTCCAAAGCTGTCCCGCAGGTCAGTTTTGTCCCCTAGACCACATGTTTGACACCCCTGGGTCAACTACACACTGTTTTACTAGATATCCATTACTGATTGAAGTCAGTTGTTAGTTAATAAACCACTTTTTTGTCAACTATAAATTATGAGTCATTACTTGACTCCAGCCCCTCAATTATGAGGATTTGCTGCCTTTTTGCCATCTTATTTGAAACTTTATATTTTTAGGTTTTAAATTGCAATCAGCAGTGTCCCAGCGGCCAATTTTTTTCTTTGTTGTTGGCTCATTTTCAGCCCAGGGCCTGTCCCCCTTTATTCTGATATAACTACTGAAAATGTTTGTTAATTGGTTGAATGGCTGGGATTGTACATGAAAAGGCTGCAGAACTATTGAGTTGTCATGTTCAGGTCTACAAAACAGGCAAGTTAAGACCTGGAGGCATATGCGCATGAACAAAAGTAAGGATTCATTACTTTGCTTTTCAGGATTTTATTTTATTAAATCCACTCTATGCAGTCCTATGACTAACTAAGTACACCCCATGATTCAGTGGCTTGTAGAACCACCTTTAGCAGCAATAACTTGATGTAATCAGTTTCTGTATGACTTTGTGATCATTGTGGAGGAATTTTGACCCACTCTTCGTAACAACGTTGCTTCAGGTTTGTGGGCATTTGTTTATGCACAGCACCCTTAAGGTCCCACCACAGCATTTCAGTCAAGTTGAGGTCTGGTGATTGCAACACCTTGATTCTTTTCTTTTTCAGACATTCTGTTATAGAGTTGCTGAATCATTTTTGTGCTGCATAACCCAATTTCAGCCAAGCTTTAGCTGTTGGACAGACAGCCTCACATTTGACTCTAGAATACTTTGGTACACAGAGGAATTCATGGTCAACTCAGTGACTGCAAGGTGCCCAGGTCCTGTGTCTGCAAAACAAGCCCAAATCATCACCCCTCCACCACCATGCATGACAGTAGGTATGAGGTGTTTGTGCGGGTATACTGTGTTTGGTTTATACCAAATATGATGCTGTGTTTTATGGCCAAACATTTCCACTTTTAGTCTCGTCTGTCCAAAGGACATTGTTTCAGAAGTCTTGTGGTTTCCTCAGGTGCATCAGTGCAAACCTAAGCTGTGCTGCCATGTTCTTTTTAGAGAGAAGAGGCGTTCTCTTGGCAACCCTTCCAAACAAGCTATACTTGTTCAGTCTTTTTCTAATTGTACTGTCATGAACTTTAACTCTTTCCCCCATAAAGACGGAATTTGATGACCTCCCCTGTACCCTTAATGACGGGTTCTGACACCTCAATATATATCAATAAAGACGTGGTTTGACGACCATTAGAATAGGTTCTGGGTTTTTCCAAGGGTAGCTCCAAGAAAGATGCATAAGGGTTACTCCTAGTAGGCATCCAAGGGGGAAAGAGTTAACATTTAACATGCTAACCTGTAGAGTGAGATGTAGCTCTTGGGTTTTTTGCAGTTTCTGAGCATTGCACGGCCTGACCTTGGGGTGAATTTTCTTGGACGTCCACTCCTGAGAAGATTGTGACATTGCACTAACACACACCTGAATGCTCCAAATCACCAAACGGCCACAACTTGTGCTTTTATAGAGGTGCTCACACTTGGTGCTGATTAATTAATCAAATGCATTTGATTAGCAGCAGCTGGCTGCTACTTACCCTCTTAATTCCTATGGAAGCAGTAAGGGTTGACTTAGTTAAAAGAAAGTCTGCTTTTTCTTAAAGAAGTCTGCTTCTTTATTTCGGCTTAATTTTTGTTAAATAAATAATGACAGTTTTTCAAAGGACTGTCTGTCTGCCCCTTGATGTCATTCTCATGTCCCAGTGTGGCTCTTAGTAAAATTGCATGTGACACTCCTGTGATCATATCCATGATCATAACGTGTAGCCATCATGTTGTTTACGATAAAGTGATGTTCCGTTTGTCTATAAAACGTGAGTGGTCAAAGTAGAAAATTCCATTTAAATTGTTTATGGTTTATAAAGCACTTGTTTAACTTGTTAATTGTTTAACCTTCATGAGCCACTGATTTGCCTGAAGTATGGAGGCTGGATGACTGGGAGTGAACTTAAGACTGTTTACAAAATGGGGTGAAATGTTTCCTGTAGATTGTTTGGAGATTCACTTACAAGGTCAAGGCTGAAGGGGAATAAAAATAGCGACAGCTTTGTGTGTGAAGACAAGAGGTTAAGAGGTTAGTCATAGCGCTGTCATGCAAAACATTGTTATGCAACTGCTACACATTTAACCTTCAGTCTTTGTTAAACATTGACAGAGGGCACTGGGTCATATAGGGCTGCAAGAAAGACTTACAGCAAGAGTTTATAGTATATTCCGATACCTTTCTCTTTGTTCCAGCAATGTTTTTTCTTGTTATATCTTATCCATATTTCTCATGCAGGAGTATCTGATACTGAGAAATGCTTTTGTTTCCCAGGGACTGCTCAGATAAGCCAGTTATTCTTCCCATCAATGCCAAGTTGGTCCAAGCGTCTTCAGGGTGCCACGCTGTTTGCTTGGCCACTAAAGGAGGAATTTTCCATTCCTAGCTTCCCTGCAGAGAACAGCTTTCTTCTCATCTTGTTTTATAGACACAGGTGGAAGTGGGTCACTGCAGTGCGTGTGACAGTGTTTTTATCAAGAAAATATTGATCCATCTGCGAGAGGATATTAACCTGTGCTTTGTTTTCTCACACTGGGTTGGATTGAAGAATAACTAACGGACCCTTTTTTTATCTTATTTAGGTCAAGATCGGGTTCAGCTGTGTGCATCTAATTTGTGTCATTGCCTCCCTGTTCTGACACAAAAGCATAGCATTACATAAACATAGGGACAATGCTGCTGTCATGAATCCCAAAGGAAAGTTCTTTTGTTTTGTTTTTTTCTAATTGACGTCAACACTGTAGGCCGACACCGAGCAGGGATTTTTTAGGAACATCATGCCTAATTTAACCCTGCATTCCTCCACCCTCTCGTTTACAGTGATAATGGCCTGTCAATGCCTTTTAAAAATAGCACTCTGTCATCACTTTGACGTAACAGTCGACAACCCGGTCGATCATCTGCCTCGCCCAGCAGGGTTTCATGCAGCTCTGCAGACAAAGCAAAGCATGTGGGAGAAAGTACTGAGCGTGTCATAAATGCATAAATGGACAATACTTCTGTGGAGTAAATGTGGAGTGTTTCCACAAGTGAAAGCAAATCACGTCAGAATCACGGCACAGGGCCCAATCCTCTTAAACATATGCTCAGCAAGTCTAAGTTTACTGTAGGTCTGCCCTAAGCCGAATGAATGACTCCACGACAATCTTTCTCCACCTGGAACACGATCCAGGTTGACACCTTCTCTTGTGATGAGGACAATAGTGCTAATATCAGATGTTCTGTTCGTAGACATGCAGAACAAAGTGTTCAGAACAACCTGCTCTAAGGAAGACATTATTATTTATGAATCTGAATAAAAGCTCACTTAAAATGCAGAAAAGAGACAAGTCAAAGTGCAGAATAAGAAACGTTTATTAAGCGACTTACATCTACTCATAGCAAGTGAAAGAGCAACTCCTAAACGGATCACATGCATGTAATTAGAGACAAGCATTAATCTTATGTGTGAAATTCATACTGATCTGATATGTTTAAAGTATATAAAAGGGATGAAATGGTTGGAAATGCCTGAATTGAAGACAAAAAGAAAACCAAACTGTAGCAGGAAAAACTACTGTCAGACTGTGGAGTGCAAACAAAAAGTTTCCCCTTTTAAAATAAAGTGCAGATAGGTTTCTAATTCTGAAATATATAAGTTGTTTCATGTAATGTATAACTCCCACTCTCTCCAGAAAGTGTCCTAAATCCTCTTGGATCTCCTTCACAGACCTCTGGAGCTCTAATTATGTTTTGAAGGAGCACTGCACTACTGATTGCTGATCAGTCTTACCGATTGAAGTCATTTTCTGGCGCAATTAATCAAAAAGAGTAGCCCCCTGTAGCCTGTTTAAAAAAATGGGTATTGTAAAATTAAATTTCTATTCATTTTCATGGATATAGTGCCAACTCACAACAACAGTTGTCTCAAGGTGCTTTATACTGTAAAGTAAAGACCCTAAAATGTTAGAGAGAGAACCCCAACAATCAAATGATCCCCTGTGAGCAGCACTTGGCAAGGGTGGGAAGGACGAACTCCCTTTCAATAGGAAGAGACCTCAGGGAGAGCCAGTTTCAGGGAGGAGCAGCCACCTGACAGGACATAGACTATGGGAGAGAGAAGGCAAAAGTTGGCAGAAGTGGCTTATTAAAATAGTGAAAAGAGGGGAGTGGAGTGCATCATGGGAACTTCCCCAGCAGCCTGAGCCTATAGCAGCGTAACTAAGGGATGGTTCAGCCTCACCTTATCCAGTCTTAACTGTAAGCTTTATCAAAGAATAAAGCTTTATCCTAATCTTAAAAGCAGTAGGATGCAAGGATACAAGAAACAAAGGTTGTTAAACAGAAATAAGTTGTCAAAGCAAGATATACAAACCTTGATTATCATACATTATTTAAATAAATTGTTTGGATTTTTTTTCTTTCTTTTTTGTACTTAAAAAATATTGGCCATTTTTAGTTGCAAATTCATCTGAGCTTACTTATATAAGATGAGTCTGCTAAGGCTTAATTTATTTATAGCAGAGAGAAGAAACATAAGTAAATCAGTTTGGGCTACATATGATATTCTGTCTGTGAAGACTGATGATTGTTGTGGTGCTCATTTAAATATTGCTTCACTGTCACTGATTAAGTGTATGTTCCTGTAATATTCATTGATGGTTTTATTTAATCTGACCGGAGGAAGAACAGTTGTTGCTGTGGTAACGGAGAATGGGGATCTGAATAAAGAATAAAAAGCTTTAAATGGAGGCAATAGATTTTATGAAAAGGACTGAAGGATTGAAAAAAGGTTTGATAAGGTGATGCTGTGCTGCCTCCCATAATATCATGATTTACAGTTGTATAACTCACAGCTGTTTACATATTAAAGCCTCCTCCAGGCCAAGTGGCAGTTGGTGAACTGTCAGTGGCATTTCTCTGTCCACCACCTGCATTTTCACAGCAATTCACTGTGCTGCTTACTGACAAAAATATAAAAAATAAAAATAATCACACTTCTCATGGGGTGTAATCAAAACCACAAACTTTTCCTTACTTTAAACAAAGCCTAACTCTGACTCTGGGTGTAAAACCTGAGTCTCTGGTCTGAGTTGAATGTTTTGTATGCCCACCATCCACCCTGACCACCTCCTACAGACTCCATCCATGAATATGACGCTTTCATTTCGTTTAAATTTAACTGCACCTCTGAACATAACCCTGCCAGCGATTAACTTAACTGAGCATGATTGAAAAAACAATTTAGTTGTGCAGAAACTTCATCTGTATATTTTCCAAACTGAGTGTCTTCCTTCCTTCCTCGCTGACCTCAATGAAAGCAGCTTTTGTAATTCTTCCAGGGAAGGAAGTGGTTTCTACTTGTGGCTCCCCAGAAAGCAGATGGTTAATTTAACCAGATCACAGATCAAAGACTGCAGCTCAGGCCTCTGCTTTCTCCGCCCGATGCTCCGCAGCCTTTGAAGTTTGCTGTGTGCAAGCTCAGTTTGGGATAAAAGAGCATCTTCTAAGATCTTTTACAGGTACCTTCGAAATCTCTCTCTGCAAAGCAGCATCTCATATCCTCTTGATTTATCAGCCTGAAACTGCTGCACGGCTTAGCCTGGTACAGCAGGAAGCAGCAGGCTGGGGTTTGTTTATGTAAAAGAAAAAGATGAGTTGATAGGCTCATGTAACTGTCCTACATCCAAGGAGACTCCAAACATAGCTCAGCTTCTACACAGGCTACAAATTATCCAGCGATGTGCACAGTGTGAAATGCCACAGCCTGGACGCAGCATGCTGCAGGCACCTATGATACCCATCCTCAAAGGGTGAGCATATTACATTATTGCTGTGTCTGTGAGTGCATGCAATAGGCTTACTATTATGATCTACAGACACTTCATGTATATAAAGTATTAAAGGTGCCAGGAGTTTAACTTTAAGTTCATGTCCCAGCACATTATGTTCCCACAAACATGACTGTAAAGTTTAAAGGGCAACATGTCTCATGAGGGATTATATCCCAGTGAAGATTGGCAGGATGAAACACAATGCAGCGATAACATGAAAGTGGATTCACAGTGTATCCTACAGTATGAAGTACATTTATACAATCATTTGGTGGCTTTAAAACTGCCAAGAAATCCTGCAAATGGCTCCAAAACATAACATGTCTTTGTAGTAATTCTCAGTCAGTCCAATAAATTAAGTATGCAAAACAAGTACATATTTCAAAACAACATATTTCTGACAAATCACAGAGTACTGCAGCCTCACACCACAGTAACAAAGAACAGACTTTGCTTCCTTTTAAGGGATAAAAGGCAAAAAGGTTGGAAGCTACTGCTGTAGACCAAACAAACTGGAAAGGTCAAATGTCAGTGAGAAGATATTTCTCAGACAAACTGCTCTGTTACAACTGTTTCCACTTAAAGCAGGTAAACATAAACCACTGAGAGGGTTACTTGATTTTTTTCCCATGAGGTTTTTTCTTAAACACTGTGGTGAATATGCACAGAAGAGCATCGAGAGGCAGACATGTCTATTCAGTAGTCGTGAATCCAATTCTGTTCTTCATATATCACACAGCTTTGGGAATGGTGCTTTCTTTAACATTGACACACGTGAACGCTGGTCAGAGTCTCCCCGGTAACCTCAGTTATGGTGGCTCGTTGCTATCTTACACTGTTTTCAGCCATTAAAAACACTTCACTCGCACAGCAGTGAAAGATCAAACACAACACGACTAATAAAAATAACACTGCTAACTTAACAAATTGAACAAGAGCATTAACAGTCCCAGGAGGACAGCTGACGTGCTGCTGGAGTTTTAAGTTGTTGCATTATTGACCAATGACTGTTTCTGTATCATTAACCAACACAAAATCATGTGTTTTAAGCTTTTCGCACGTCATTTCACGTCATACTGTTTGTGCTCATATGTAAAAATACCAGGTCAAAATTACCACCACTGTGTGCATCAGCAGTGAGACAGCTGCTTGCTGCGAGACAAGGTCAGGAGTTCAACTCCTGAACAGCACCTGTC
>VUQI01003840.1:26568-41424 GCA_015106735.1 Paratilapia polleni | reverse complement strand
TGGTTCCTAGGGTATTTAAAAGTAGAATGGGAGCAAGAGCCTTCAGCTTTCAGGCCCCTCTCCTGTGGAACCAGCTCCCAGTTTGGATTCGGGAGACAGACACCCTCTCTACTTTTAAGATTAGGCTTAAAACTTTCCTTTTTGATAGAGTTTATAGTTAGGGCTGGATCAGGTGACCCTGAACCATCCCTTAGTTAAGCTGCAATAGGCTTAGGCTGCTGGGGGCTTCCCATGATGCACTGAGCACCTCCTCTTCCTCACTTCCTTTCACTCTCTATGTGTTTGCATTTAATCATTAGTTATTATTAAACTCTGTCTCTCTCCCATAGTGTCTTTTGTCCTGTCTCCCTCTGCTCTCTTCTGTTTCCCCTCATCCCCAACCGGTCGCGGCAGATGGCTGCCCCTCCCTGAGCCTGGTTCTGCTGGAGGTTTCTTCCTGTTAAAAGGGAGTTTTTCCTTCCCACTGTTGCCAAGTGCTTGCTCATAGGGGGTCGTGTGATTGTTGGGGTTTTCTGTCTAATATTGTAGGGTCTTTACCCTAAAATATAAAGCGCCTTGAGGCGAGTGTTGTTGTGATTTGGCGCCTAATAAATAAAATTGAATTGAATTGAACTGAATATGTGTGTTGTCTGAAGAAATGTTTATAATTATTTGAAAGCAACTAAAAATGCCTGCAGTCCTCTTTGCATTGTATTCTAGTACATAAAGAACCTTGTGCCTTATTTGTGTGCTTATTTTTACATTAAAAAATTTGTACCATAAATTGAAGTAAAAAGGTTGCAAAGTGGTGCGTAAAAAAATCCCCAGAATGCAAGAATTGGAGTATTTGAAGTATGCTCAGGATTTCCTTGGAGAGGATCCACAGACCTCCTGCTTAGTGTGGCCCCTAACAGTGCTCAAACCTAGTGGAGTTTTTCATGGACCACAGACTGATAACACTGAATGTAAGGATAACGCCATGGCCTGTGTTCACTTTCATTTTTCATTGTTTAGATCTTAAAAAGACTTCAATTTGCTTTTTAAAAGTGTGCTGCACCTCTGTCTCTGGTCTTTTAATTAATTAAATATGAAAGCATTTATTCATATCATGTAGTTCTTGCTGCATGTAAAACACTTTGTGTTGCCTTGTTGTTGAAAGGTGCTCTACAAATAAACTGGCCTTGCTCTGCCTCCCCTCTGATTGGTGGAGGTTGAACATGCAGCCTGAGAGGAATGCCTGCAGGCACCGCTCAGGGCAGTAAAAACACTTTAATATCCTCTGCATGTTTTCCTGAAAAATAAAAATATTCACAATCAATATCTTCAAAAAATAAATAAATAAACCTTGTACTCGTACACAGCCGATCAGTTTGATTATGTGAATGTCACAAATGTTATTCATTTTTTTGTAAATTTACTGGACTCTTTATTAAAAACTTGTTTTGCTGGTTTAGTTTGAACTCTGACCCACCTTTTGTAGTGATTAATACCAACTACAGCTACCAATAAAATGAAAACACCAAGACATCCCTCTGAAAGTTTAAGGAGTAATAAGATAAACTTATATTAAAGTGCTGAAAACCCACTCAGCACTGCAGCACCTCTCCTACAGTCTGTTTCTATTTGAAACAAGTTGCTCATGAACCAGAGCTAAGGTCAGAGTTATTAGCTGCTTATAAGCTTTAAAAATATTTGGAAGAAAAGTTTGCTGCTATTTTTTTCTCGTGTGTAAAATCCTCCAACCTCTTGTCTGTTTTCTTTTGGATGGAGTTCATCGTGGAGAATAAAGTACGTTTAAAGCCATTTAGAGACTTTCCTTTCAAAAAACAGCTTCACCCCAACGATGGCAACATGAGAGGTTATTGAGGGGTCCTATTCTGCTCATTTCCATCTCCATATTTTTTTCTTGGACTCTAAAAGAGTAGCTTTGCATGATTCACAAAATTCAGAATAATTCTTATTTATCTCACAGTAGACCTCAAAGCAGCCCCTCTGTCTGAAACAAGCTGGTTTAGCTCCTGTCTCTTTAAGGCCCCTCTCCCTAAAAGCCCACCCTGTTCTGACTGGCCAACTTTAGGAAGCCTGCAGAGGGTCTATCACAGTGCTTGGGAGCAACAGTGTTAGATTGTTGTGTAAGTTTATAATAACGAAAGTATTAAATATTAAAGAGACAGGATCGTGACAGCAGCCTGTTCTCATTCCTGGGGCATCAGATGCAGCGGCTGGCGCCATAGTTACACACATGGTTTGGTGTTGGAGTGCGACACACCGGGATACGGCATCAGTCAGTCACAGGTTTTCACTGTGCAGGGTTACTGGTGTAAAGGGATATATTTTATCCAGCCGGTTCTCGTCCCAGCGGTGTCGGTTAATACGGCTTTTCAAAGAAGCTAGCGTCACTAAATTACGCACAAGTTGTCCTTGCTGTGACCCACCAGGTTAATTGAGAGTGAATGGTCACTCATTTCTCAACGAGTGCTGCCTAATGTTGTTAAGGGCATGTTTTAACCCCAGCCATGCACTTTTCCTAAACCTAACCAAGTTGTTTTTATTGTCTGACTGTAACCTGTGAGTGGAGATGAAAAACAACTTGTGGGAAAAAAGCCAAACAGGTGGAGGTGTAGGTGGAGGTCACCTGGTTAAGCGTGCGATCCATGTACCAAAGCCTCGGTCCACCCTGCAGCAGATGAGCCTCGATTCTGCCCCGTCATCTCCCGTCTGACTCACTGACGTCTGGTTTGACTCTACAGTCTCTCTGAAATTACGGCACAAAAATACATCTTGGAAAAAAGAGAGAGAGAGAAACCGATTCCAAAAACAAAAAGGCTTGAAAGGGGATGCAAACCACAGTCTCCTAGCTGATAAACATGAAACTTTCGCCACCACCTACCTTCTAATATGGACTTTGAAGGTCTCTAAAACTGGACCGTTATCTCTCAGCATCTGACAAAATGGTATTATGTGATCATCCAGTATAAAATTAGGAGAAAAGTCATAGTAAAAATAGCATACCATGGATGTAGTGAAGGAGGACATGCAGAGAGTTGGTGTGACAGAAGAGGATGAGGAGGTATGGATCGGGTGAGATGGAGGCAGATGATCCGCTGAAGCTGGAGCAGCTGAAAGAAGAAAAAGAAGAAGATAAAGATATGCCTTAAATCTGACTTTAAAAAATCTTTTTTTATGTAGTCAGGGAACTGGGATCTGCCCTATAACATCATGTAACAGCACAAAATTAAACTTCCTGCCTCCAGTATTAGTATGGACACCACTCATTAATAATCAGTGGCGTTTCTGAGAATCAGAAGTTTCCAAAAAAAAGAAATATTGTGATACTCAGGTGTGTTTTTTTTACCCTGTTATGTCTTTTTTCTAATATAATTATATTAATTCCAGATCTTCTGTCTTAAGCCTATCACTCGTATTTTATTTACATATTGATCTAATCATGTTTTCTAGCTTGATTCTTATTACAATACCTGAGTAACTGTACTTAGTTACATTCCCTGACTCCCCACGTCACGTTGCATTCACTGACAGCTTCCCGCCATCAGGACATTTGGATGCTCGGTCATTCAGACGATTTCCAGCAGGTTCTGTGTGTAAATATCTGCGGCGGCGTCTCGTCTGCCTGTCTGTCTGTCCGTCTGATGGATATTAATGTGCTGGACTCAGCCTGCTGCTGTTCTACATGGCACACTGACCCACCACACCAAAAGCCTCACTTGACTCCACCCGCCCCTAGTGCAGAGCTGAAGTAGAAATCCGGTGCTCCCTCCGGATGCCTGCACAGACTCTGGACTGGCTCCTGGCTCGTTTAATTTTGGAGTCTGCGGCTGCTTGGATGAAACGCCGGCCGCTTCGCCCTCTGGCTACCTGGACGGCTGTTTGGCGAGGTGCCCTCCGGTTGGCTGGCTGGTTGTCAGGTCGATGGCACCGGGGAGGGTGGGGGTGCTTCCATTGCTGGGTATCATCCAACTGTTAGTGACCTTGGCTTGGACCCCACCCAGCTGGACTCAGCTCTGTGTGTGTGTGTGTGTGTGTGTGTATATCTGACACCAAGCTGCTTTTCAAAATAATAGTTTTTAGGGATGGTTTGATGGATTTTTTTAAGAAGCCCATTATTTTGTAAAAAACAAAAAACAACAACAACAACAACAACAAAAAAAAAAACCAACATAAAAAATAATAATTTTTCACAAATTTTATTGAAAGTACAGACAAAGTTAAGAGCCATTAAGCTTATTTTCTGGAATATTTTAACATCTGCTCCATTCACACTTTAGTCTTTAGATGGCTTGAATTACATTGTCTCCTGTTGACAAAGTTGAAACTCTCTTTTATGCCTCACATTCAGCAACTTGTGAAAAACCTGAAATTGAATTTGCATTGTTATTTTCTTTAAGCGAGTCCCGCCTTTCCTTTGAAAGGTAGCTTGTTGCTACTGGTGCTGTCAAAATTAGCCAAAAATCACCCAGATTTTTCATTTTTCATTTTCATTAGCAAATGAAAACATGCAGATTCAAACTATCTGAATATCGTAAACCAATACAATGTGAAGAATACCTACTTGCATCATTACTTTTACTGTGGACACTGAACAGCCTGACCAAGCTTTTCCTCAGTGTGAAACAGGGAATGATGAATCCATCAGGCGCTGCACTGCATGAAGATTTTATTACAAGCTTAATGATTATTAAGTTAGTTCAGTTAATCTCCTACAGTTTCTAGCATCTACTGACCGAGTTGGGTTGGGTTGTTCTTGAATTATTCCAGGCCTAAATTGGTCCCACTTCAGACTTAGACACCAGCTACAACGTTAAAGTTAGCTAATGTATGTTATTAGCCAATATTAGCATTAACCATGTTTTACAGATAAAAATATTCTGAGTTAGCAGAACAAAGAATGAAGGAGTGGTTCAGGTGTACTAGTCTACTCTACTACAACAACAAAATGCTAAATGAGTTGCAAACTGTTGGATCACTCACCAGATAAAGTGTATGTGTGGGGAAAGGTGTCTTCCTTTTCAGCCTTGGATGTTGTTGTTTTCACACCAGTCACATGACAGACCTGTTGTCAACATGGCCTCTGGTTTGCTTTGAATTCCCTGAATGACATTGTACCAGGGAGCTTGCAGAATTAGATCTCTGTATCGGTACTGCTCTATATTTTTTGTTCTTGGACTCTACTAGAGCAGCTTTGCGTGATTCACAGTTCAAAATCATCCTGTTTTATCTTGTACTAGGCCTAGAGTTCATCCTTTGTCTGCAACAAGCTGCTTTAGCTCCTCCCCTTTTAAGCCAATTTTCTTCTGATTGGCTGCCCCTCATAAACAGAAGATTTAAACAGCTGGTGCTTCTATGACCATATTAGTGAGATCCCCTCTCTGTGACATAAAGATCCTCAAGTAGAAAAAGCTGTGATAAAGTGAGTGTTTAGAGCAGTCTGCGGCCTGAGCTTTTGACTCACAGGGATTACTGTACATACACTGACCTCATTATTAGAAACTTTGGTCACGTTTAAAATGAACATCCACCATTGAATACAGGACATATATGACAGGAAATAAGGAAAAACAGAATAGATTCACTTTAAACATGTGAGTACAGTGTTTTTCTTATAGAATAAGAATCATTCATGTCTATGTCAGCATAAAGTCATTATGAAGTGATGTTTTTCCAGAGCAGGAGAAGAGCTGGAAAAGGATTTTTTTAACAAGGAAAGTGTGCTGAATCTAAATGTTTAACATGTTTATGGTGGCTCTGTGTGAAACTGAGTGTTTAGAGAACTCTGTGGCCCGAGCTTTTGGGATTTCTCCGCTGATTCAAACTAGAGGACATTCACTACGGGTGGAACAGTCAGCTGAGCTCAGGGGGCTCTGAATGTCGGCGACTCATTTTTACAGATTAAAGACACTCATTAGCCTGTAGCACTCTGGGTAAAAAGGGTTAAATCTTCTGTTTGTAATAAGTGTGGGATTGAGTTGTGTTAACTCAGCGTGTTGTTTCCTCCAACAGCCGGTGTTGTGACAAGAAGAGCTGCGGAAATCGCAATGAGACGCCCTCCGACCCCGTCATCATCGACAGGTAGGAACTGGTCCAATTTTTTTTTTTTCTGCTGATGTGTCTGGTTCAGGTTTCCGGCTCAGTTTGTGACGCTCATTTAACATCAGGAGTGACTACACGGCGAGGAGTTTGGGGTTTATGATTTGACTTTGGTTTCATCTCTATGTGTGATTGTAAATCGTTTTTTTGATGTGTAATTCCATCCTCAGAATAAAGCTGGTTGCAGCCGAATCTGGTTAATTATAAATGGAGTGACTCAGTTGTTGTTGCCTCTGTGAATCTTGCTGTTGAACGCTCTCTGGTTCCTGACAGTGAACGCAGCACAGTGCAGACTGCAGGTCAGGGTTACTTCTATCCAACGAACAGGATTAAACACACTTTTGGTTTTGCACTTTCTGGCTTATTTGCTTCTCACTGTGAACGTAATACTTCTCAGTCATCATTATTCAGATCTTTTGAGTTTTTCCCACTGATTTCCTTTCTTCAGGCAGCTGTCGGTTTGATTTAATCTCTCTGAAAATCAGCCGTACTTCTGGTCCGTTCCCTATCTTTTTCCATCTGTCTTCATATGCAGCAGAAGTTTGAGTTGTTGTTAGCATACACAGGGCCTTAAACTCTTTACTGACAGGACAAAAGAGGCTAAGAATGAGCATTCCACTTGTCTTTGTCCTCTCTCGTGTAAATTACGAGGTAATGTATTAACCCTGTGAGGTCTAAGTCATCATCGACTGTACCTTAGCCCTGCTATCAGAATATGTCATTTTTCACTTTTGAGAACCCCCCCTAAGGGGGGAAAATCTTTCTAAACAACACATATCAAAAACTATTTAAATTCTTCCTAAAAAGGTCATCGTTTTTAAAGTTAGACATAACATTGTGATGGGTTAGTCCTCACAGGGTTATCGTTATAGAAAGATGCTAAATTTAGTGCTTGTATTATTGTGCACTGCACATAAATGCCACCAGAGGGCAGTATTTACAGCTGAAACATTCAGCTGAGCTCAGCGAGCTGTGAAACGTGGCGACTGCGAGGCGAAAACAAAGTACTTGGGGTTTAGTCACATTGACAAAGGTGAGCCAGCCAACATGGACGAAGCTATGGGGACTATTCACCTCTAGAAAGTTGTGGCTAAAGAGAGAAACACTTAAAAATGGATTTCCGTTCTGCTGTAGCAACAAATGTCATTAGGTCCTCCACCAGTAATCTGAGTAAGAAGGCGGGGATGTCCCTCACTACTAATTTTCTCAGTTTGAATCAGTGTAAACAAACAAAGCCGGCGTAATGAGGAGTTTTCTTAACAGTGTATTGATATCTCTGTGTCGGTGGTCCAACCAATTAATCCTCCAGAACCAGCAATCATTGCAACTGACCAATAATCATATTGTGATGTTTTAGCTTTGCAACACTAAAGTGCAGCTCGCCCTGCAGTGGAAGATGTATCGAGTGAAAAAGTCAACATAAAGACGAGGTTGTGGTGGATCAAAGGATCAAACAGACAACTTTCACCCTGGAGACTGGGGTTTGTGTCCCACAAGAAAGCAAATGTGGAATAAGTATTTTTAAACTTGGTGGTCTATTTTTTTATTTCTTATTTCGATTTTCAGTTGCAGTTTGGTTTAGATTTAGGTAAAGATTATATTGTCTGTTAAAACACAGTATTCAGCATATATTAAAAAGCATTTCTGGCAGAAAGCCCTGAAGGTAAACTTCTCCCATGTGCAGAGTTTTTCCCAGAGTTGCAAAGCTACAAGATCACAAAAATGTGATTGGTCCATTCCAGTGATGGTCCTGGGGAGGCTGCAGAAAAAACACCCAACACAGGAAGGCAAACAGGTCAAAATACACAGAGTTCAAGAAAAAAGGGGAAAAAATTAATAGCAAATAAGCAGAGAAGAGAAAAAGAACAGAAAGATATTTGAGTATTACTGTGTATATATCGTAAACCCATCTACATAAATGTGCATGTCCCTGTTTACGCACAGCTACACAGTCCATGTATCCTTTACAAACCCATGTACTCTCAAACAATTCAGTGGTTAAACATTTTTATATTTATCCTAACAGAGAAAACAGGGAGGAAAAAAGTCATTTTAGCTCATTCACATCCAATAAAACTTTTAATCCCAGTTTAATCTTTGACTCAAACTGTCCCATCAAGTCATTTCTTTTGTCATTTTTACCTTATTGAGCTGTTTCGTTTCGTCATGTTAACTTTATTTTACTGAGCTAGTCTGCTCTATGCTGTCTTTTATAGCTTCTGTTTAATGTTTTGCTTCATGTGACACAACTTTCCAAAGTTTCAGATAAATAAAGTATGTCTTATCTTTATATACAGAAAATAAATGCTCCTCCTTATCCCTATGAATTGCGTTTTCAGGTTTTTGAGTTGTTCTTTATTTAGTTATTGTTTCCTTGCAGCTTTAAATACGTCTGCTTTCCCCGTCATAATAATTATGTTTTCAAGTATTTTCCTTCCACGTCATCTCTTAAGTCACTGAATATCATAGTTGAATCATACTTTCTTAGTAGGGCCTTTAGCCAGATCCTCTTTGTGTAAGGGGCTACTGAAAACCCCGTGTGGTGCTGCGTTCAAGGACCCTGACATTTAGGAAGTGATGGTTGAATGTACAGTAGAAGAAGAGGCTTTAAAAAGAATGACGTTAAACTTTTTGTGAGGTGATTTTTACGTTAATAAACTGAAACTGACGCCTGCGGGGAAATAAGGTTAGGATCACTTGTGAACCTGATGAAATGTTTGCATGTATGAACCGCTCACATACTGTTGATATCGTCCAGCTGTGCTCTCTGTGCAGCTGCTGCTGTTGGCATCAGTCTGATTTCTTTTGTTTCTTTCCTGCCTCTTCTGTTTTCTGGCGTCTCACTTCTTTCTCACCTCTCGCTTCCGACACGAGACGCTGCCGTGTGAATCGTTTAATCAACACCAGCGATAGCAAAGTAACATTTACATGCTGCAGTACGAGCACGAACTGTCAGCTGATCACAGGCTTCAGTTCACGGCGTCTGTAGGTCTTCAAGTCCTAAAGAGCTCGAGTAATTCTTCTTTTCTTTTATTCTCATCCATGAAAACTTACAGCTGGGAATTACGGACCCAAAAAGCACGTGTCAATAAGAAAAAGTTGGATATTAAATGTGTTTTTTCTGATTTTAAAACAGCAGCCATGATTCCTTCATTTATTTTTCATCCAATGCCACATTAAAAAAAAACAACCTCCACATCCAATCAGACGCTCACAGCCATCAGCATCACAATCCTTTATTAACGCTGGGCTCGTCCTCGCCGTCTAATCCCTCCGCCCTCGGTGTCCTTGGAGTCGGCGGCTGTCCGTCACAGCGCCTGACTGGGATTGGTCGGGTCGCAGTGGTGGGAGCCAGTGACCTCAGAGGAGGTCAGGGGGGAGGACGGAGGGAGGAGGGGGGGCCAGGACCAAGTCCATGTTGGCTCGTTAGAGAGGCCTTGGACCTCAGCCACACACACACACACACACACAGGTGATACACACTTTCACACTGTGTGAGTGCTGACACACACATTTAAAAGAGAAAATACTCCAGTACACACACAGTGACACACACACACACACACACACACACACTGCTGTGTCCTCTCACCTCAGGCTGTATGTGTGTGTGGTTTTTTTTTTTTTTAGAGGTTTTGTCACCTCTCCGTGTGTTTTGTCACACATGGGAAGGACTCTAAGGTCTCCACCCGAACCTCAGGGCGAAACCTAAAGTGTAGTTTATGGTCCCGCAAACGTGCCCGTCTGAGTACACGTTTCCATTCGGACAGCGTGCACAGAGGGGTTTCCACCCACCGCGGACATGCTCCCGTCCAGTCCTCCAAAATCCCAACTGCACGTTGCTGGACGCGGATGACGTATGTGTCTGCCGAATGCTGATTGGTTGACAAGTGGGCCGGAATAGGGAAGGGAGCGACAGCGGAGTTCACCGGGAAGGGGAGAACCCCGAAAAAAAGATCCCAAAATACCGAATGAAACGCACAGACAGGCTGCAGTGGACACTTTTTATTGTTTTTAACACTCGGCTTCACTTCAGCTCGTTGTACGTTAGAACTTCGCTCTTCTCTGCGATTGACGGACCAACAACAGCACAGGCAAGAGTAACCCACTGACCGGTTGTACTACATACTTTGTACACTGCCCCCCTCCACAACAGCGCCGTCCCTGGACTGCCAGCGGACTGCCCCCGCTGAACCATACATTCCCCTTAAGACCCGTACGGATTCGGATTCACGTCCTGTATCGTCATTCAGGTGCGGGAATGTCTGAGCTCTTCTGTGAACGCTTGGTCATTGTCACAGCTTTCAAGTTATAAACATCTACGAGTCTTTTTCAGGTCATGGACAGTTTTTGAAGGTGTAAATGGCTCTTCTCCATACATTTACCGCTTGGTCATGACACAAGGCATTGTGGGTAGAGCTAGTCTTTCATAATAGCATATAGGAAAGTAGGGTGGTATCAGCGAAAGCTGAAATAAAGCCGCACTCAGGGTCCTTCTAGGAGCAAGTTTTGCCACTCAGCAGCCATCTTGGTAACACCTCTGGGCACTTATTTTGGATGGTGAGATAACTTCAAGGTCACTGCTCACAAATCAAATCTGAATAAAAAATTGTTTTTGTCCCAAAGTAATATATAAAAAGTCCACCCAGGTTGGACTTCTGCGACACATTCACAGCTTCATCAATGTCTCAGTCTACCATCACCATCTCAGAACAGTGAACAAAGCTCATTCAAGTTAAGGATACAGTAATCCAAGAAAAAGGATGGGTTGACTTATCCACATCTTCACTTGCGTAACGAGTAGATATTCCTGCCACCACTCAGCTGAAACTGCTGTGAACCTCTACTGTGCAGCTCCATGATTGGCCCACAGTTTCCTGGTTCAGGTGTTCATGGGAGGATTCTGTAATAACACAGATGGTGCTAAAAGTTTAACCTCCAGAGGAAAAAATAAGATTTTTAAAACCTTATTTTGGGGCAAAGTCAGCAAACTTTTTAAGCAGTTTTTATTCGATTTGAGTCATGATTCTATACATGTCGTTTTTATTCACGTCCCATATGATCCGTGAATGCCCGTAATCAGCCGTGAAATCTCTGTGACTATGACACCCGTCACAGCTTTCACATAAGAAACATAGTATATGGATCTTTTTCATTTTGTGCACAAATGTTTGAGTCATTAAAATTAAAAGTAATTTTGGTATTGTTTCAAATAACTGCCCCGAGGCAGATAGCTGCCCAGACTTGCTCCTAGAAGGACTTTGGCTGATTGTGATTGGCTGTATTTGGGAGCAGAGATGGGATAATCACCATCTTCTCCCATAGGTTTCTTTTTGGGATTCTTTTAGTGGCATGTTGCTCTCTTATCATGCTTCTGAATCACTGACATGTGCAAGAAAAACTCCCCGTAAGGACAAAAACTGACACTGAGGTAACACAGAGGATTTTCTTTTTAGCAACGAAACAAGTTAAGGTTAGCCAGCTAGCTGTTACACTGCTTATCAAGCAATTTGTCTGCACTAGCATATGAGCTAACATTAGCCAGAAGAAGTCCAGTTTCTTCTAATGAACCCCATCTGCCCTGAGCCCTGAGCTCTACTTGTTCTAGCTAATGTTAGCTAATGTTAGCTTGCTGCTACCATGGGTGAATTGCAAGCATCAGGTAGCAAAATACCATCTTTAGTGGACAGGGTCTGCTAATTCATCTTCTTACTCCCCGTGTTCGTCTGGCTGGGAAATTAGAGTAATCCCATTACTCTAATTACTGACAATCTCCCACTGCAAGTCCCTTAGAGGTAAAAAGGTGACATTCGGCAGTTCATCTGATCTCAAACCCTGCGTCCCTCTGTGGGGTCCACTCAGGTTTGATGCTGGACTTTAACACTGTTATCACAGGGCTAGTATTACCTCTGGATCCTTTGCAATGTGTAATAATTACAGAAATTGCCTGTGATTGTAATCCCGTACAAATCTGCCATGTCTGTTATTTCTAAAAAAATCCACTGCACATGAGCATATTTCGCCCAACCCAGAGGTCCTGTGATAACATCAGTCCTGTGTGAATTAGCATCTCTGATTTTGGTCTTTTCACGCTCTTTTGCCTCCAGTTTTTTGTGTCCTTTGTACCTTTCTGTCTTCTGCAAAGCATGTAAAGCTGTTTATAGAAAGAGCAAATCCATTAAAGATCGAAAACTTGAAGAATGAAGAGAAGGTGATGACAGATGACAGTAAATTCAAGTGAAACACAGACTTTATCTTGTGTTAACGTGTCAAAAGAAACACAAAAACACAGACGTGGATGCTTACTTCCTAAATCACATGATGTCCGTGGTTCTGTTATTGGTTCAAATAGCGCTTTAGTTGTGCGTTCACACTCATACGAGTGTGTGTTCTGTGACGTCCTGACAAACTCTGGAAAATTATTTTCTGTTTCCTGGTTGTTTCTCTGCAGCCTGACCGCTTTAATTAGGACAGGACACTGATACTAGTCCACTAACCCAGGGAATACGCACACGCACACATAGAGTCATTGTAGGCATATTAATGGACACACACACACACACACACACACACATATATGTGCAGACACATTGTCAGTCCTCTGCTGGTGATTTACTGCAGCTCCGGTTGTTTCTCTGCATTTTAGTGCCTGTTAAGAAATGGAGGGATTTATTACTGTAACCCCACAAATACACACACACACACACGCCCACACACTTTTGACTCGAAGGGGTGGCGGTGGTTTAGTGTGTTTTTAGTGACCCATCATGCAAATGATGCGACTTGGTAGCTACAGTAAAGCGGTTTAATGCCCAGAATCCACGTCTCGCTGAAGTAAATCAAAGACACACATTCTTCTTCCTGCCTTTATGAGGAAACACATCTTTTCATATATATTTTTTCTTTGTTTGCTTTATCTTCGCGTCCTTCTCTCGACCTTTTGTCTCCCTTCACGCCTCCATCGCCTACGATTAAAGCCGGTAAACAGTTCCTCCACGTGCCGTCCTGTCACGGAGCTCCTCGCTGCTGGGTCGGTGTAATGTTTGAAAGGTTTACAGACTGCAGGTTTTTATTCACATGGTGATTTTCTTTTGGTCAAAGGTGCCATTAATTTAGAAACATGAGTTCATGAAAATTGGACCGAAATATATTCTAATAAAATGGGTGAACTGCTCCTTTAATCTGTCGGCAGCTTTCACGTATGAACCTGAAGCTCAGAGTGTCAGCTGGAGGATCGCGAACTGTGTGTGTGTGTGTGTGTGAATATAAATGTGCGGTGATGCTCCTCTCAGAGGTCGCTTTGTTTCCTCCGTTTGCCGGTTAATGGCCGAAATCCTGCCGAGGCAGCAGAAAGCGGCGCTGACAGATCGCCGTAACACCGCCACTATTACACGCTAATATTGCAATTAGATGGGTGGCCAAGTTGCCCGAGCGGGGCAATAAATTGCTGCAGAGTGTCAAAATGTACGAGGAGGCCAGGCTCTAATTACCCAGAGCGCAACTCTTCACCTGCCTCCACCTCCATCCTCCTCCTCCTCCTCAGCTGTTTGACCATCGCCCTCATCCTTTTATGGTCGGGCCTTACATGGAGGTCACGGCCTCCCCTCATCTACACTTGTTCCTCTAGAGCCATTTGCAGCTTTGATGTCATCTGTAGAGAGGTGAGTTTAGGGTGATGGAGAGCGACCTTTGACCTCCACATAGAAGAGATGCTCCCACTTAGAACTCCATGACTTTACGTCTTCTTCAGCTGATATTCTGAGTTTCTGACAAGTCTCAGACTTCATCACACAGATGAGAAACTTGTTTCTATTTCAACTATATTTCCCATCAGCCCTCCATGCACTCTGAGGAGGATCAACATACTGGACGTTACTGCCTCCTCCTCCTCCTCCTCCTCCGTTTGCCAAAACAACCAAAGTAATGACTGAAGAGGTTCAAAATAAGTGCTGGATATTTTTGTGGAAAGTGTTTTATTCTATCTGAGTGTTGACTGCTTTGAGAATAAATCATCATTTGCACAAAGAAACTCCTGCACAGCATCTTTGTCTCGCAGTTAAGATGCTTTATCGTCTCGTGGGAGCTGAAATACCAGCAAGGCTGCAGAGAGGAGAGGAAGGTTTGATTTTAAAGAGGTGATTTTTTTTTTTTTTTAGATATAGTTCACCAGAGAAGTTCCTGTGGCTGTTTGTGTTGTCTTTACTGTTTCCCTTTATTCTTTGACATGCATACACATGATATCAGGCCGTATGGTGACTGAGTCAGATCAGATGGTTATACACTCATATGTTCTTGCTGTAACTTAGCCGAGACACTTTAAGGACGACGCATTTGTCCCTGACTAATCATTGTTTGAATTTGTGATGTCAGTGGTGAACACAAAATGTTAAATCCAAAGTGGTGTGTCTGAAACTGGCTGTTGTGTGTTGGAAATAAGTGAACAGTCACTTTAGGCAGTTTTCTGTTCTTTAGCCTGGTTAAAATCTCTTTGCTCCCATTGGCTAACATCACCACATGACGTGGAGTGTTCTCCTGACAGTTTCAGTCCCCCCACCCAAAGACTTTCAAGTCAGACTGTTGTGTATTCTGAACATCTAGTGATGAAGTGGTGAAGAACAGCTGTTTCAGGCAACTGTATAATTAGATAATTGCATTAAAAATGCTCCAAAAGGCTCCAACAGCACAAACATGGTCCAGAGGTCCAGTTCAGGGACTCCAATTAGCTGAGGAGAAGCCTAGCAGACAGCTAGCAGCTACAGCCGCCTGCGTCAT
>VUQI01003839.1:7661-18834 GCA_015106735.1 Paratilapia polleni | reverse complement strand
ACCTCCCAGGTGTGTGGAATGTTTTTTTTTTGTTGCTTCCAATTCTATCCCATTCTATTCTGTTCTGTATGTTCTCAATTATCCTCAGGTGACTCTATGTTCACTAAAGCCCATCCCTTGCTTCTCACCCCCACTGGAGACTTGTTAAATCTAAACTGCTCCAAAGGGACTTTCTCCTCAAAGGCTGATCACAACATCAGTGAAGACTCCACATGCTTGCACACGCGTACTTCTAAGTAGACTTTGTGCTGACAGGGATGTAGCAGCGACATGTTTGTTCTTGAAGTGAAAATGAAGCACCTTACCCAGTTTCTGTCATATTCAGATATAAGGAATGGAAAGGAGCCTCCGTTTTAGTCTGATCAAAGGACACCGGATCACCCTGGGGACTTGAGGAGAAAAGGAGAGTTTTATTTATTCTAAGTGTCTCCTGTAATTCAGAAGAAATCTGGTAAGCAGGGATTCTGGAGGAAAGAAATATTTCTCGATAGCCTGGCATCAAAATGACTCCAGGTTGTTTGTTCAAGCCTGATGGGGAGCAAGTGAGCTGACATAGTTGGAGCCACAAAGTCTCTTAGCCTAATTATATACATATAGTGTGTGTGTGTGTGTTTTGGTTTGTTTTTTTGTTTTTGTTTTTTTCTGTGCCTTAAACTGAACCACACTGTTGTTGCCCTGGTTGGAAGGTTGCACATTTGAGGTAGCTCTAAGCAGTGAGAGGATGAGGCTTCCTACCTTCAGTTAATAATGCCACAACATGAACAGATCTCTGCTCAGCTAAATAAATGAATGAAACAAAAGAAATGAAACACAGCTAGCTGTGCACTTGCAAACTTTTGATTTATCTTTATATACACTATAGCAATATGGCTCTGGGGATGGCAATGTGGGTCAGTCTGCTGGTGAGTCCACCAGTCTTGTCCAGAGTGAAATATCGCAACAACTATTTAATGGATTGCAATGAGATATTCTAGAAGATGAAGTTTTTAGACTTTGGAGATCCCCTGTTGTCCTTTCTAGCAGCCCAAAATATTGGATGGCTTTGCTGTTTTGCTATGAAAGTTCAGTTCAAAAATTGGTGTGGTCTGACGCATTAGTACTAAGTAAATATGTAATCTTGTAAAAAAAAATTACTGTACATTTTGCAGGTCAACATGTTGTCAGGATTAGGGGCTGGTGTGATCCCATTACAAGTTGACCTTTAGTTTATACATCTGCTAATGTGAATAATGTTTGGCTCACAGGCATAACAACTCTGTGATATGCCCTTACTGTCAGCTAGTAACTGAGCAAACACACTATCTCACATTTCTCTCTCACTCACTCACTCACTCACAAACACTGTAAGTGCAAAAATAATACCATATAGCAATAATCAATAATATCAGTTGCATCATTCCAGCTTTTGATCAGCACCATGGACAGCAATCGCAGTCAGATGTCAGGGAGCGGACACATTTATTTAAGCTTATGCTATAAACTCACACTATCTTCTTCAGCTAGGCTACCACAAGCCCAAAACAGATTTATTCTCGCTAAAGTAACATAAAGACAGCTGTAATGTCTATAAGCATGGAACAGAGGAGAGAAGCCCATTAACCACAGGTCCTCACAGACTGGCTGGACAGGATCACCGCATCAAACAAGCACAGTCTTTTATAGAATTCCTCATTTCCAATGGACCAGCTTCTCCATATGTGACACACATATATTACAGCATGAGTGCATATTTTCAGCATATATGTGGTACCAATGTTTCAATCCTTTACAAAAAAAACAAACAAACAAACAAAAAAAAACTGACAAACTACTCACCCACCAGAACTTCACCTTTCAGGCCTTGCGCTAAGCAAAGTCATTGAGCATTGAGCAAATCTCTCCTTCCTCTTTTGAGCAGCACTTTTTTTTTGTTTTGGCTTGCTAAACATAATTTATAATGCCGCTGCGCTGACGAAGTACTTGCCAAAAAGCAAATTGTTGCATAGCTGACCTCAACAGGTTTGCATACAGAGAGTAAGGTCAGGAAGTTATATGTCCCAGCGTGCCCCCTGTCATTAAACCCTAACCGAAAAGGTGCCTATTTTTGATCAATGTAGTGTAAAATGACTGATTAAATATTTGCATCTAAAATTCAATTCATAAGAAAGTTGTGTACTGCATAAATAAAGTTCACAAGACAGAACCATGACTTAAACATATAGTGGAACTTTTATAATTTGTTCAACTTTAATTTAACACAGAAAACACTTGCAGGTAGTGTAATGGGGAGGAGTGGCCCTGGGGTTCTAACCAGGCTACCCTGTGGAAAATTATACCTTTGATTTCTATGTTATAAATATACACATTTGGATGTGTTACAGGTGGAGCACAAAACCAGCCGGAGGCAGGAAGCACAACAGAAAGTATAACTGAGTGAAGTGTAAGAACGTGACAAGAACAAAAGTGGATAAATAATGTTCAAAACCTTAAACCACAACACTGATTATGCGTGATACGGCATATGTATGTATTAATACACAGCAAAAACCAAAAGAAGTGATTGTAACCAGATAGAGAAATGGAGACATGCATGGATTCATTAGTTATACAGTAAAAGTGACTTCAGCTATTAGTCTGTCTTGTGCTTCCTTTCCAATTTGATCTTTAGATTTGTTTTCTCACAGGAACGCACTGAACATGGCTTTTATTTCATATTCACTGTCAACAATTTGCTTGAGAGAAGTCCCTCTCATATCTCCTAAAGTAATTCTTTCCTATTCCCTGCAAGCAAATTAATTTCAATTTGTTTTATATGGTCAATCAACTGAGTCTGACACAAGAAGCAGCTAAAATGGGAAAAAAAAAGAGTGGCGCAAATCGAACTGAGCAGTTTTGCAAATTGCTCCCATACATTTTCAGATTACTTCATTGTCAGGTAGGAAAACAATGTTTTATGTCCTCTAGAACTGTAATTTCTTTTAAAGATTTTCATGGGTACTTAAATGCACGTTACAGTACGCATGCACCTTGGGATTTGCGAGTTACAATTTCCGTGTTCTCAAACTGTTCACAAGCATGCTCGACAATTTATTTTGTACTAGGGAGGTCACAGACATGAGTGCATATAACAGAGTGGGCAGGGGATTGTGGTTGAAAGAAAGTCCCAAATCAAGCAGCACTAAAGGGGTAATCTACAGTATAGTTTAGCCCATTTTAACCCAAAGTTTCACTGTCACTGCCACATTCATTTATTCAGAATAATCAATAAAGAGGTTAAAAGGACAAAAATGGAGAATGATGCAGATGAAAAGCATGACAGACAGAAAATGCCAAATACTGATGGATTGATACGTGCTGTGTCTGCCCATCATGATGGATCAGTGCAGTGTAAGGAACATTCATGAGACATGCAATGAATTGATAACTTTAACCTCTGTACATGACAACAGGACTGGGGATGGGAGACATTTGGTGGCAATAGGTTTAAGTGATGTCCATAATTTGCCATTTGAAGCTGTAACCTACGTTGTTTGTCAACATCTTTGGTATTTTAGTCCAAAATTACAAATTAAACTAACTCCCTAACAGTAGACCATCATGCCAAATATACATTTGAAATAAAATGTGGTCCAAAATGTTTCTCCCTGTTTTAATAATCTGGTTAGATCAGATCTGCACCACCAAGGTAGGTTTAGATTGTTTTTGTGACAGTGCAATCTATGTTTAGGCTTCTGTATAACAGAAACATAAAAAAAAAAAAAAAAAACCTGCTCTGTGTAAAGGTACTGTTAGTTTACTGATAAACACATAATTGCATACATGTATCCTCAAACCTGATAACCTTTAGAATAATTGATTTTTTTTCCCCCAATGTCAGGTCACATCTGCAAAACCAGAGGGAGAATACTGATCTCTGCATGTGCTAAGGAGCTTAGTATGTTGCTATAGAAATTAAAGATAATTTTTGAAGTTGTTTATTGTTTCAAGGGTTGGGGGGGCAATGCCTTTTGTCTGCTAACTGGATCCTGAGGTGTGTTGTCTTCAGTTTTATTCTGTCCTCACCATCACCCAGTATCTACACCCACCTGTGCAACTGCTATCTTTTTCTTCATCAGCCCTTATGTTTATATCCTGCCCCTTTCCATCAGTTACCTGACTGACCGTCTTTTGCATTAGCCCAATAGCTTTGTTCACTCTGGGTTTCCAGCCTGTCTTGTTAGGACTTATAGAGCCTGGCACTGGCCATAGAGACAAAAACATATTTTGAGGCTGCTACACTAAGAGCAAAAAAAATATATCTAATTAGTTCCCAAGCAAATTTTAAGCAGGGGTGGTCTCTAAAATAATGACAATATGCTATATGTTGTAAAGATTCCTAGTTTATTTACCCTTTCCGTCAAACCTCACTTCCTGTCCTCATTTTCTTATCACTGATTGGCTTCTGTGTTCCTTTGTCCCTTAACTGAAATCGTCTGGCACACATCATTGAAGGACTGGTCTCCCTTCCACTCATTCTTTTCTCTTCCACATGGGGTGGCAGCTATGATGAGTTTATGTTATTCAGTCATTATTAGTTAGTTTAATTAATAGCCTTATTTATCCTTAAGTTAATGACTTGAAGTCTAACCTTGTTTTGTCTCTTTTCAGCGCTTTGCAGTCCACGTGTGTATTTTCCCTTGTTTAGATAAAACTGCCTTTATCTAAACGTGAAATAAGCCTAAAACACTGGAGCCACACTGATGACTGTGTTCTTATCATTCTGATCAGATGCCCATGGTGATAATAACGATCGTTTCCTCTGAACCTCCTAATTAATAGTGTTTCCTATGCATTTCTGTTTTTATGTATCACATTAAATTGTATCATACTGTAAATAAACTGAGCCTCTATCTCTCTCCTCTCAGCTCTTCATGCCTCCTTGGTGCTGAAAGACAAACAGCAGCAGCTATTTGTTTTCTATTGTATTTTTTTTCTTATTTATATTTTTACGAGTGTTTAAGTTGTCATTTGGGAGGTGTCTGAACTCAGAGACCTTGCTGTTTCAGTTGGTCAGGGAAGAGAAAAATCCAGTGTCTGAAGCACACTGGACAACACACAGCTGCTAGCTGTTAAAACAAACTAAACTAACTAAACTGGCATAGCAACAAAATTATTCATCTACATTTATTAATCATTGGGTAACAATAATCAGTCAAAGTCAGGAGAAAGAAAAATGTAGAAACCCTTTTTGCAGCCTTTCATTCTCTTTCATTGGCTCTGTGTGTAGGACAGGCAGTCATAGAAATGCATGTCATTATATTGTCAATTTACTCTCAATAAAATTATCTAAATGTTGACAAAAATGTGTCTTGTTCACACTTTATTTTGTATGCTCAGTGCAGTAAAATATGGGTTTGAATTTTTTTTCCCCTTTAGGGCAACTGCCATGCTCTGTAAAGTGCCTTTTAAAAAAATAAATTCTTGTTAATTTTATTTTTTAAGATAATCTGTTTCAGATTATGTGTTCTGACTGTTACACAGTCATGCTTTTGAAAATCACTGTCATAATTTTTGCTTTTACCTAACTATCTCCCTCTCAAGTATGCATTCACGTCTTCTAGTTGTTTATCTGAGGCATTAGGGTGTATATTTTACAGCTGTTGTCTTTTACAAAACACTAACTGAGAAATTGTGAAAATGCATCTTAACTTTAGCTGAGCAGTGTCCTTCTGACTACTAAAGAGACTGCAGCAGCTACTTTAGGTTACCTGAGGAGTAACTTTTTCTTACTGTCGCCTGACAAGTGCCTGACAGATAAAAGTATTCAGTTTAAGTAGAAAACATCAAGGTATCCCCATAAGCGCTCTCAAGCGAACACTGTCTGAGGAATCAGGCTTCCCGATGTTTCACTGCAGTTTTCAAGAGTTTCTGTTTTGCTTCCCTGCATCACTTTTAGTAATTTTAGTTGCCTGTGGAGCAGTGTTATCATTCTGGAGTCTTTGCAGTTGTCTTCTGTAACTTTTGGTACCACCCACATCCTCGCTTGACGTTTTTGTTAAGTGCAAATTGCCAATACATAGTGCATTCATTTAAACGCCACGTTTCAACTTGCTTGCCTGAATGAAAACCTCACTGAGAAGGGAAAAGGGGAAAAAAGAAAGGTGTCAGTGTGACCTTATTCCCAAATTAAACCAATTTTGAGAAATGTGTTGGAATATTTTTCATGCAAAATTTTTGATAATTTGTTAATTTTATTAGATAATGGTCACTGAATAGTATGAATAAAAATACAGTGTCAATGCCCCCTCTGCTCATGTGTACAAGAGATCTTGTTTTGCTTTAAGGTGTCATATACTCAAATAAATCCCAAATAGAATTTAAGAGTTGTTGTTTTGTTTTTGTTTTTTTCATTTAAAGAGCATTTGGATTGAGATTGGCATCATAGCTCTGCGCATTTAAACAATGGTCATGCACTATGTGCTGCTAAAAAACTTACATCCATCCATTTGCTTAGCTGCTTATCCAATACAGGGTCACAGGGGGGGGGCTGGATATCCCAGCTGACACAGAGCAAAAGGCAGGGTACCAGTCTATCGCAGGGCTAGCACAGAGAGAGACAACCATTCATGCCTATGTCCAATTAACCTAAAATGCATGTCTTTGGACTGTGGGAGGAAGGCAGAGTACCCAGAGAAAATTCATGGCACAGGGAGAACATGCAAACTCCACACAGAAAGGTCCTAGCTAGCCAACAGCATTAAACCAGGAATCTTCTTGTTGTGATGTGACAACGCTAACCACTGCCACACCATGCAACCCTAAAAACTAACAGGTACATGGAAACAACATAATCCGAAGTCTCTAAAATCACCTCCTTCGTGTCTCTGTTTACTTTCATTAAAATGCTACAGAGGGAAACAGGAAAGAAGAATGAGATATGTAAGGGAAGGGAGAAAATGAGGAAAAATGCAAGCAAGTAGTATGAAAGGCAAGGTGAAGCAAGATGGTGCTGTAAAGAAACATAAAGGCAAACCAAACAAGGGCACAAAGTAAAGGAAAAAGAGAGAAATGAAACAGAAAAAGATGAATCATATATGAAGTCACAAATATAAGCCAGGCGGGCTGAATGCCATGAACATTTTGATTTTTTTTTTCCAATTCTACCTGTCAATCTTGCCGTCTTTTTGTGTGGGATTGTTCATCTGTAGGTGGCTTCCTGCTTTGTCAAAATAACCATTCCTCACTCTCTTCCTGTCACAGCTTGATTTTTGTTATTTGAGTGCAGTTAGCGTGTGTGTATTTGTACCAAGTTTGCTCTCCTGGAGATATTGTTGACTTTCTAAGTGCATCAGTTTAACTGCCTGAAAAAATCCTTGCTCTCCTATGCAGCAACAAAATCTGAAACTCAGTGTTAAGTGAGAGACTGCTTGTTGGAGAAGACACAGATCTTGTCTCTTCTGTGATAGGACTAGTTCAGTGAAAAATGGGTAATGAGTCAGATGCCAGTTTTGCTAACCATAGGAAAACAGTTTTAATCTCCTGTTATTTGTGTGTGTGTGTGTGTTTACACTGATTGTACAATAATGCAAGATGGATGTAGGACAAATGCATGCTTGAGGAATTATGTCTATTTAATTACAGTTTCTCTTGTTCTAGGTAGATTCATGGAAGCTCAAAGCTACTTGATCAATATGCTCAATATTTAGCTTCAAAGCAGCAAAGTGAGATTAGTTTACAGATTAAATTGCAGTATTATATTGTCTTGTATCATACAGTAATCCACAAACTACTCTGATGAATTATGCAAGTTTTCCCACTGTATTAGTACAGAAAAATCTAAATAAAACAGACAAAACTCATTAAACTTACTCACAATGTCCTAAAGACGGTGACCCCCCCAGCAACCTCTGATTGCTAGGGAAAAATGTGTATTCCTCGACTGGTTGCAAGTGATTGCTGGAGGCTTGCTGGCTGTCACTGGGTGAACAGCCAGCAGCCACAAAGAGAGCACTGCACCAAAAAGCCTCCTTGTTTTTCTTTGGTTGCTAGCAGAATGCCACGGTTGCCAGTAGTTTGCATGGAAGACGGCAACTTGTCTGGAAGAACTCGCTAACTAACCATCCAGCAGTATTGAAACTTGAAAAAGAAATGGAGAACATTCACCTTCCAAGTAAAAGTTGTGCCTTTTGAAACGTGTTGGTTTCAGCTGTAAGGTAGAACTTTTACTTTGAAGGTGAACAGTCTCTGCTTCCAGTTTGCATCCAACTCTTTACAGTTTCATTATCGCTCAGTGAGTAGTTGGCAAGTGTTTGCGGGTAAGTTGGTGTCTTTCATACAAATTATGGCCGATCATGACAATCTGCTAGCAACCAAAGCAATCCCAAGGAGGTTTTCGGTGCAGCACTGCTTACCTCTTTGTGACAAATTTCACCAAGCAAAAGCAGGCAAGCTCCTGCATCCACTCGCCACGCAATGCTCATTTTCCCCTAGTGACTGGTGGCTCCCAGGCAGCCTCCAACCCACTTCTAGGCCTGTGTGGCTGGGGCCTACACAAGAGAAGACAGATGGTTGGCAGGCATTTACAGGAGCAAATGGAGGGATGTATTGTTTGTTGTGTTGGAGATGTTTTATTAGCAGTTATTTCGACAGATCAATGTGCAAAAGTTAATGTGACAAAGCTGTTACTTGTAAGCTACGTTACAATGAATAGCTACAGAATATTGATGATTTGGTCAATTGTGTCTCACCAGCTGTTTTGAGCTGATACACCTGGAATCTCAAACACACACACACAAAAAAAATATGGTGCCTTTACGTTTTGTCAAAACTGGATACCTGGCTTCTGAGATTTCACATTTGATTGACAGACAGATACAGATCTATTCAAGAGGGACAGCTGGAAACACAGATGGATTGATGAATGAATGGCACGGGAGAAGAAAAAACAGGAATAATAAGAAAGGAGAAAAGGCAGTGCTGAAGAAGCTTTCTAATCTGCAAGTTACTTCAGATTGGAAGAAGTTCAGCTGGAGCAAAGATACAGTTCCCTGCAGGAAAACAAAATCTTCACAAAAGTTATGGAGAAAATAGTCCATCATCCTTTCTAAATGTAACCAGTCTGTTTTGTTGTGTAGTACAACTCAGACTGTTTCAGAAGTACCATGGATTAGCTACAGCCTTGTGATAATTGTATACTTTACACTTCAACAGAAGGTGTCAACAAAAACCATGAAAACAACAACATTTTGTGGTTTGTTGCTAGGCAACCTTAAGTGTTTCAGTAAAATTTAACCACAACCAAAGAATACAGATCATATGTTGCTATACTCTTAGGTAAATAGGCGATTTCCATGCACATTAGTGTAGGTTACAATCCTATTGTTTGCATGTTGTGACCACTCCACATTTTCAGCGACTGAGGTAGATATAAGCAGCTTTCTTATAGTTAAGTGATGTTTTGTCCAACTAGAGTGTTCATGGAAAAATAATCTCTATTTAAAGTTGAATGTCTGTCAGTGTATTGTTAATGGCCAGAATTGGCAACATCGGTAAAGAAGTTAAAGATGTATAACACAAGAGACACATAATCTTTGTTATAATCATGTGAAACAACATCAAAACAGAACTAGATAAAGAAGCAGTGATTTAAAACCACAAATTCTGCCTGTATCTATGAACACAGTCGATTTAGACATGCAACAACCTTTTAAGATTGGCCTAATATAGAAAAGCACAAATATGACTAATATCAAGACAGTCAAGGTGACCTTCAGTAGTGCTCAGTAGTCAACTGAAGTCTATGAATGTCTACCTGTTATTAGTCTAAAGTGGATAAAATGAATCATGTTGATTTTTCCCACGGTTTAGTCCATTAGCGCAAATGTTCATCAATCTGCATCCTTGATTACGTGATCACACTCCCAAGGAGATATATTTATTTTAAAAAAAACAAACTGAGAAAGGATTTCATAACACAAACAAACCTATTTGAGGTATCACTTTCTATTTCTGATCATCAAGTTCACTGGATTACACAGGGATAAAATGTGTGTCCTCAACACGTGTGTGTATACACAGTTTCACATGCATACACACACAGAAAAAAGCTTTATCAGGATAGCTGGGTTACACAGGGATAAGGCTTGACTCTTGATATTGACCCAAAGACTAAACACACACGCTACATTTGCTCACCCTGTGTACACGCAGCAAATACACACCCATATATAGAACTAGGTGTGTATTCCTTGCATACACTGGGCAGTTCATCTAGATGCAGGTTATGCTGTATTCTGTTTTTGCATTGTCTCATCTATCTGTCCTTGTCTTTTACTTTCCAGAGCTAAAACTTTCTGCAGCTGTGCTACAACAGTTGTTTGTGTACCTGTGTACCACTGCATGTATCATAAAGTCATGACGCTTTGTTACATGCCTGGGGTAAAGGAAATTTTTCATCATTTTTGGAATTACTCTTTCACTTTTGCTTTTAGATAAGATATGTAGCACCATCATGTCTTTATGGTAAATATGAAGCTACAGTCAGCAGCTGGTTTTAGCCTAGCACAAAAACTTCACCTAATGAAGTAACAGGTAACCTTACAAAGAAAATGGTACCACCACATATCATGCCTGAGTATTTACATGTAGCAGACATCTGACCACCACCCACTGCAAAATTAAATGCTCTCAAATAGTTTAACTGGTCTTCCTTTAACATACATGACACCCCTGAACGTAAGGATCACACATAAAGTTGCTATACTGAATTCACACACACACACAATAGTAACATATGACCTGCCAAATGAAGCATACAAGCCACAGACCAAAAGGATTACTTGAGCAAAGTTACTAATACTTAAAGGTACAGTACATAAAATGTCACCGCTAGATGTCAGTAGATTGCAGATTGCAGTCAACTAAATTCTATTTTCTTACCCTTCCCAATTCAAGTGCATAATCCTAGCTACTGTAGGACAAACATGTTTTAGTCAGCTAAGAGAGATCAAAAACATTAAATTTAGACTGTGCCCCATGACGGCCATGGCCGGCTGGCATGTTTCTACTACTGTTTGTGCATAAAAACATTTTTGTACACACCATATTTTAACATATTTGAATAATATCAAAATTTAGCAATAAATCGGCAATAAAAATGGACCCGGATATGTCTCAATTAAATATTCTGGGGTATTTTATATTTTTACCCCCCCCC
>VUQI01003838.1:10604-23066 GCA_015106735.1 Paratilapia polleni | reverse complement strand
AAAAAAAAAAAAAAAGAAAAAAAAAAAAAAAAAAAGCCCAGAAAAAAAAAAAAAAAAAGGAAAAAAAAGGAAAGGGAGAAAAAGAGAGAGAGAATCATGAATGAAGTGAAGCCATGTGGAGGATGCAAAGATTCTAAAAATGTAATTACTGTTTCAATGTAACCTGTTCACATTCAAACTTTAGAGTAAGAACGCATAATGAGACCAAGCCTCAAGTAGAGGGTGCTTCATGCAAGCACTTTTTAGATAGGAAAAATAGGAAATATGGGGAAATTTAAAACCTCATGAAAACTAATTCAAAACGTTATAGTTGGAGGTGTTTTACAGACATCTCATAAAATTCTGCTGTCTGTGGAAATGCTGTTTGACCTGCAGAGGACTGTGAGGATCCATTCTGAGTTAAACACTACAGATTTAGAAATCAAGGTCTGCAGAAGACAGAAATTTAAAGATAATCAAAGAAATACTGTTAATGTTATTAATACAATATCGTTTGAAAATGGGGCTACATAGGTTGCTTTCAAGTTAAACTGATATAGGCACAGACTATTAGTGCTCCTTTCTGATTCAAAAGGAAACAACAAGGTTAAACATATGACTAAAATTTGCGAGATGATGATGTCTTTGGCACAATATAGCCCAATATGGGCTAACCAGTTTTTTTTTTCAAGATTTGTATCCTCCAAACTCCTATTTTCTCATGCTTAGAAGACCTGAGGCATAAATGTAATTTGAACAGAAAACATTTGTTTTCATCTCTACAGCTGAGAAGCTTTGTAAAGGCACATCAGTACAATTCATTTAGTAGACTTACACAAACAAATGTTGAAATCATGATGACAAAGGACTGTTTAACAAAGGGCATCATAGCAGAATTTTGTAATCTGTTAACATCCTGTTAATCGCAGAGTTATTTTACAAGCTAAAAGCAGGGAATGAAGGCTGAAATCTCAGCAGAGGATTGGAAATCAGCTTGTGCTGGAGCTCATACTTGGTTAATGTAAGTTCATGTCACTCCTGTTAAGCAACTCCAACTTAAACATTAAAATAAAACTGTACCGGGCATATGAACTAAATGCACAGAGGCTAAAGAAACACCGTTTCACTGTGTCTGGCAGTGCAGAATGGTCAAAACATTTTTGGGGAGGTCAGAGTGTTCCTCTGGGGTACACTACGAAGTTCAACACAGCCAGGCTTTCTTTGCCTTAGCTGGCTCGACAAAACCGAAAACCCCAGTTGGAGACAACAAGCATCACTGTGGTGGTTATCAACTTTCTCTGTTAAGCCAGGCTTTCTGCTTCAGGCTCTGTGCGCGCTCACATAAAAAGGGGCGTTTCACAGGTCATGTGACTCTTCTTCTGCACAAAATGATCCCTGTGAGTGCCGCCTACTCCAGAGATGTTATCAAAACATGATGATGATAGAATGGTGATCAAAAATGTATGAAGAACATAATAAATGCAACACTGTTGCAAATAAAACAAGAGATTAATGCTGCAGAAAATCATTAATCTGGTGATTTAACGCACAGAGCTGTAAAATAAACATTTGAATTCCAGTGAATTATTTTCTGGCTGAGTGCGCTCTCAGTGCTGCTGTTTATTTCTAAGGTGACGGCTACACATTAGAGTCTGAAACTTTAAACTGGATAGATTTAAACATTAAATGTTACTGTCCCATTTTCTAATAAAGGAGACGTGGAAATTGCTTTAGTTTGTCGACAGATCAAAGTGAAATTAATTTGAACAGGTATTCTTGGTGTGTGTTCTGTGTTCTAGTAGCTGCAGTTCCAGTGGTGTAAAAGAGACTTAGCAGCAGATTAGAATCAAGTAGAACAACATTTATACATTTTCTGCATCACCAAATGAATACATGCACATTACCGTGACAATCCGACACACAGTTTGTGCTTCATTCACTGGTTTTAGTAAGGTACGGCTTAACAACTTGCACATATAAAATGTATTACCCTATCAGAGAATCTATATTGCACTTAAAACATGCTGTAAATAAAAGAATCAGTGAAAGTGTGGCACTTCCAGCTTATTTTAAACTGAAACGTGGAACCTGCTCCTGACCAGGTTATCCATTCGGCATAAGTTACCACGGTGATTTAGCCAAGTAAAAAGAGAGCCACTCTTGACACAGAAGACTCTGATTTTAAACTCAACATAGCTTGCTAAGCCGTTAATCTTGTTTCGTAGTACACCCCTCTGGACCCAAAGCTATTTTTCACAATTATTAATAAACATTAATGAAAATCAGTTTAAATTCCAATGAGCTAATAGCATTGTTTTGGGAAAAAAAAGAAACAGAAAAGAAATCATATCCCAAATGTTACACACCGAGTAAGACAAATAAATGATCTCAAACCTTTCACTAGTAAGAATAAAATACATACTAGAAGGAAAACAAAAACATCTGAAGGTTTTAGGACCCTTTTTTTAACTTTGTAAGGCATTTGGATCTGACAGGATCAGTCAGAACAGCTGTGTGTTGTGAACAATGACGTCTGTTGCAACAGCTGTTTGTTGTCTGTCTTCTTATATAAAGACAGTGATGAACAGGACAATGTGAGATAAAAACAGATCAAAAACAGAGTCATGTTTAGAGTGGGGAAGCATAAACTTAAACTGGAACAAAGAACAGAAAAATTTGATTTATCGTCTGTGTTCTTAGAGTGAAATATATATTGCTCACATGCAAAGATATGCACTAAGTAATAATCTGTATTTTTTTGTAGTTTTATAAATAGTAATGGATTGGCAAGTGGATGTCAGCTGGTAAAGACTCCAGCCTGAAGCAGTAAAGAAAATGAATGGATGGACAAACGGAGTGTCTGCACACACACAATGAATGCCAGATACTCTATATTTTATATTTCCCTCTTCATTTAACTTCTATTTAGTTTACCTAACAGTCATTTTCATTAATTCTACAGAGGACTTACCCATCTTAGTTTTCCCCTCCTCATATTTGACCCGCTGGAGGATGTGGTGGATGATGCGACTTCTGGTGGCATTGTTGAAAAATGTGTCTTTGTTGTGGATGATGAAACTGCAGTGAAACAAACTGGTTATAACAAGTCTGTCTGCTGTGAATGATAGCTTGTTTGTGTGTGTGCACCTACATAAGTGCACACACACCTACTAGCTTTTGTACCAATTTGCATAAGAGAGGCAGCACACAGAATTTTGAGAGGCTAAAGTGCAAAACAGGAAATGGAAAACGCACCAGCTGGTGGTGTAAGATTAAGTTCAAACCGTCTCTCAGGGTCGGGTTTTTAAAGAGCATTCCTGTAATAACTCACTGATGGATCCTTGATCGACTGAAGGGGGCGGTAAAGCTCTCGTTCTCCTCCAGGTCGGGCAGAGTGTCGTTGTCAAACTTCATGGGCTTGCGGGGAAGCCAGCCGCGAAATTTGTTGATGCGCTTCTCCATCCTGCAAGAGAAGCTTCCATTAAAGCTGCAGCAGCAGGGTTTTGCTTAGTCAACTCACATGTTGTCTCCTAGAATGAACACTCACCTGCTCATAAACTTGTGCCGTCGGTGCATGTAAAAGATTTTCCTCCTGGAAAACGGACAGGATGATACATCTCAATAATCAGGATAATAATCAGGTGTGATTAGTGCTTCTATCACAGCTACAAACACTACCGGATTCCTGTACCATTTAAAACACAAATACTGTAGATAAAAGGAATGCTTTTTACAACCTTACTAGTTGGATTCACAACTATTCAACACTCCAATAATCCCCACAGGGACTTTACACATTGGGGAATTTGTGTTTTTAAGATGTTTTTTAAGACATAAGTTAATTAATTTTAATTTACCTAATGGACCTCATTAACCTACTATAGGAGTCAGGAGGTTGGTTTTGTTGATAACTTTTTTTTTAGTCATATTGCTGAAATGTTGATAATTTTGGAGTTTATGGATACTTTTCTCGCCTTTTTTTCATCTACAAGAGAAGTCATTTTGTGTTTTGTGGATTAAAGTAGGGAACACTCATTGACTCAAAGCTTGCTCTTTGCACTAAGTTAGTATTCCACACGTACTCCCAGCAAACATGGTAATGGTAAATAGTAACGTTATTTTCCCTGGTCAAAACTGGTGGCAATCTGATGACAAAAACCGCGTGATAAACAGAGAGATGTTAACGCTGTTTCCATGTACAATAGCAGCCCTTTCAGACTGTCTCTTACAAAGCAAGAAATATTACTGCAACAAATAAATCAAATAGATGTGTATTTGTTTTTTAATACAATGACATTTCATTGACACCTAATTTGGTCAACATGGCAATGTACTGACAGAGGCAGTGAAGAAGTAGCAAACATGGATGTGAATGTAGGATTTCAATTATTCACAAAGGGCACCTTATCAAATGCATTTGACACACTTTTAGAAATTTTTGGACACACTAAAGGCAAGTAACTTTTCCTTGTTAACAAGGAAACTCTGCAGGGTACCTTAAAATTTTTCTTTGCATTTTAAGAATTTTTGTCTCACCTAAAAGGCATGCGAATGTTCATGAGCTCTGCGTAGCGACAAAGGACATCCCATGGTGCATGAAGCTTCAGGAAGATCACATCACTGTTTGTTAAAGAGGCCTGTAATGAAGCCAAACATACACATAAACAGAACTATAACATTTTATAAGATATATATGATATTAAAAATAGGGTGAGCTGCAAGATATCTCAGTGCAGGCTGTTCAGCTTCAGCATGGTTGCTGGGATCTGCTCTTTTCCTCACCTGTTTCTACTTCCTGACTGTGTAGGAGTCTGTCTAAAGGTACATGAATCACAAGCTAACTACAAAGAGACCTAAAAATATCTAAATGACTCCATGCAAGAAATATACACAAGTGGGCTGAAGGGTGAAGGAGACAAAAACCGCCGCCTTTCCCTGCGTGCTCCAGATAATGACGACCTTGACGCTACAGCATCAGCAAACAGTGTTGAGGTTAACACACAGCATCACAACATCCACATTTTCCATTCTGTCAAGTGACACTTTTGCTCAGTAAGAAGCAGCAGCAGAGAAAATTGCTATCAGCACATTTGATTTTGCTCTACGAGTGGTAGCTCACCACTGAACATCTCAACAGCACACAGCTGTCAGACCCAGCACAAAGGCTTGGAGCATTTTAAAATTCAGCAGTCTGGCCATTTAGATTACATGCATAATAACACTGTGCATTAAATAGCTTCCTCGCAGAAAATGGTATTGCTATTGCTTTTGTTGCTCACCATGAATGCAGCTGCAGGTTGGCTGAAGAAATCACAGCGAAGCTAGCTCTCTGTCAGCACAGGAAACTATCGAGCTTCTTGTTTATTCAGCAGTCATTGGTTTTTAAAGAACTGGACTACTTTTGCTTCGCTAATGTCCCATGATTATAAGAATTGCCCTTGAGCAATACATTTAGGCCCCACCAGTTAAAGGAGTACTGCACTGCTGTTTAATCTGACCTCTAATAATAAATTTAAAAAATGGTATATTAATATATGATTTACAGTTTAAAATTTGGGTCATTAATTGACTTTAGTGGTTACATATTTTTTAAATATACTCTACATTACACTCTGTTCTAAATTTAAAAAAAAACCTTTCAGAATGTTGGCCACACAAAACAACTCATCTTAAAGCTGTGTCAGTATTTTTTACATAAAAGGGTACCTGCTGCTTATTTCCAGCTTTGCATTTATTATGAAACTCCAATACAGCAGCTTTTTTAAAACAAATCCATATTTACATTTATATATACACTCACTGGCTTATATATACATTCACCTCAATTTGTCAGGTATACCTGTTTATCAACGCAAATATCTAATCAGCCAATCACATGGCAGCAACTCAATGAATTTAGGCATGTAGACATGGTCAAGATGACCTGCTGAAGTTCAAACTGAGCATCAGAATGGGGAACAAAGGAGATTTAAGTGACTTTGAACGTGGCATGGTTGTTGATACCAGACGGGCTGGTCTGAGTATTTCACAAACTGCTGATCTACTGGGATTTTCTCGTACAACCATCTTTAGGGTTTACAGAGAATGGTCTGAAAAAGAGAAAATATCCAGTGAGCAGCAGTTCTCTGGGTGAAAATGTCTTGTTGATGCCAGAGGTCAGAGGAGAATGGCCAGACTGCTTCAAGCTGATAGGAAGGCAGCAGTAACTCAAATAACCACTCGTTACAACCAAGGTATGCAGAAGAGCATCTCTGAACTCATAACACATCAAACCTTGAAGCAGATGGGCTACAGCAGCAGAAGACCACACCATCAGCTAAGAACAGGAAACTGAGTGGTGCAATGGTGTGGGGCACACTTTGAGCCCCTTAGTACCAACTGAGCAAACACCACAACCTACCTGAGTATTGCTGCTGACCATGTCCATCCCTTTATGACCACAGTGTGCCCATTTTCTGATGGCTGCTTCCAGCAAGATAACACACGCAAAGCTCAAATCATCTCAAACTGGTTTCTTGAACATGACAATGAGTTCACTGTACTCAAATGGCCTCCACAGTCACCTTTGGGATGTGGTGGAATAGGAGATTGCCATCACGGATGTGCAGCCGACAAATCTGCAGCAACTGTGTGATGCAATCATGTCAGTATGGACCAACATCTCTGAGCAATGTTTCCAGCACCTTTTTGAATCTATGCCACAAAAAATTAAGGGAGGTTTGAAGGTAAAAGGGCATCCAACCCAGTACTAGCAAAGTGTATCTAACAAAGTGTCCAGTGAGTGTGTACATGACAGGAAATAATGGAAAACATAATAGGTCCCCTTTAACAAAGGATTAGATGACTTAGTCCATTGTTTCGATTTTACAGACTACAAATTAGCTGTTTTAGTAGTAGTTCAGTTGCATCACTCTTATCACACTGTCACCAGTCAAAGCAGGCACACGTTTTTGGAAAAGAAAGGTTTGAGAAACCTAATAGTATTACCTGCAAAGTGCAAAATGCGAGACAAAGTTAGCACCTAGTTACTGAACACCGTAGAAGCCAGCTATTTTCCTGAGGGGGCGACAAACAGCAGTCACTGGGCCCTTGTCACCTAGTCTAAAAGCTCTTTACCTCCTTTTCCATGAGCAAGCCCTCTGCACGGATGTTCCGTTCAAATACCTCCCTCTTCTCTGACTGCGAACTGGATTTCCTGTAAACGAGGATGTAGTCAATGCGGCTCTTTCCATCACTGAAGCAAAGGCCACTGGACTTACTCCTGGCCTGAGGACAAATACACATAAAGACAGTCAGCAAAGAGAAGTAACTGGCTATTATAAGGAAAAGTCATCTACATGGTTTTGAATTGCTTCTCATCTAATTAGGAATAATTGAGTGTTAATCCAGCTGTCGCCTTTCTAGAAACCGTCATGATTCTAAAAACTACTTCTGTGTAAAACAGGCTCATGCCTTTAGCTGGCACTGAAAAGAGGAATGACTCCTTTAGTTTCACAACTGACCTCTGGGAGACCTGAACTGGACTTTGTGTTGTCGTCAAGGATGCTGCTGTGGGTGTCCCGGTTCTGCAGGGTGGACTCGTCATCTCTGGACGGGCTGCTGATGCCACCCGACCTTTCCCTTTCGAGCAGCACGTTAACATCCTTCACAGCTGGAGACAACATGGATGGCAGAATTCAAAGAATTACATTTCTGTAATTACAATAAAATACCAATGTGTAAGGAAGCACGGTATGAACAGAGAACAGAATCCAAGTTGACTAATGTTTTAAACCCACTAACTTTAGAGTAAAAATACTGACTCTCCAGCAGCTAGATGATATGCTTGTTCATTAGCTAAGCAATTACAACACAGTTTTTAATCAGAATGTTAATCAAAACAGTAAAACCAATGGCCCTAAAAACCAAAACAATAAGCTAAAACGCTTAAAAACGCAAAAGTGATGGCAGTATTAGATGACATTTTCTCTGGGATGCACACCATAAGCAACACATTCTTCTTAATACGTATTAGTTTGAGCCATTGATCGTAACAGAACCTTTATTTGTGCACATTTAAGCTAGGTGTTGAGAAAATTTAGGGAGGCTCTTTCATACCAGAAATAGTTAATTCTTTCACAGGACTATGTACTCTATTTGCTTTAATTAATGTGCGCTATCTCACAAAATCAGCCCTCTTTTTGTAGATCAGGATTAATCTAGTGGGAATAGTTACAAAAAAAATAATGAATCCATTTTTTTGGTGGTTTTAGCAGAGAGGACTGCTGAGATAATATCAGTTGTAGGGGAAAGATTTTATGCACTGTAATCACAGCGCCAACATAGCCTGCACCCACATCTAGTTCAACAATGTTCTTAAAGGCTGAATAACTTTATTTTTGAGCAGGGATAGCCTTTATTTAGCTATTGGTATTCATCTTAAAGACCACAATGCTGTCAGCTAAACTTGCTAAACTGCTCTCTGGGTTAAATGTTTTAGTTTGTTGTCACATAAACATTGATATTAGGCACGCTGGAAGATAAAGGTATCAGAAGTCAACATAAATTTCATGCATTTTAGCTGCTGGTGGTATTGCTCACCCAGTGGAGGCACATCATCTTGAGTGCTGGAGTCCGGGGCTGTGGCCAAAGATTCTTCCATGATGTCTTCCTTCCCCCAGGAAGGGAAGGCGAGAGCTCTGTCTGCTGCCCAGTAGCCAAAGGCAGAGGGCTGCAGCTGGACTCTGCGTTGGTGGAGGCTCTGGTGCTGGAGCTCAGACCCATGTAGAGATAAACTCGCACCTATAAGGACACAGAGAACTTTATTACAATTTGTTTCTTCATGTTATGAGATAGCAATTAATCTTCAGATACTGCTTGTTGTCATTTTCTGATCTTTTACTTGCTCTTGTTTAAGGCACAACAGAAAGTCTACTACTAGATGTGTTAGCAACTGGCCTAGTATTGACTGAGTCATCTGCAGTGACCAGCCAATCTCAATCCTAACTGTATATCAGTCACCACTGATATACAGTTAGGTCCATAATTTGTTGGGCAAAGACACAATTTTTGTAGTTTTGCATCTGTACACCACCACAGTGGATTTTAAATCAAACAATCAAATGAGATTCAAGTGTAGACTTTCACCTTTAATTCAAGGAGTTTAACAAAAAAATTAACTTAACTGTTTAGGAATTACAGCCATTTTGTACACAGTCCCCCATTTTCAGAGGCTCAGAAATAAATAGACAGTTGACTGACCAGCAGTTTCATGACCAGGAGAGGCCAGTTCCCTTATTTCATGACAAATAAAGCAGCATTCACAGTGTTGAATTTTTATTTCATAGCTTTTCACTGTAATTTTAAATATGAGGTCCAAAGAGATGGCAGTGCAAGTGAGGGGGGGCATCATTAGGTCGAAGCAAAATAAACCTATCAGAGAGATAGCAAAAACTTTAGGAGTGGCCAAATCAACAGTCTGGTTCATTCTTAAAAAGAAGGAATGCACTGGCCAGCTCAGGAACACCAAAAGGCCTGAAAGACCACAGAAGACAACTAAAGTGGATGATGACAGAATTATTTCTATGGTTAAGAGAAACAACTTCACAACATCTGACCAAAGTCAAGAACATTCATGAGGAGGTAGGGTTATCATTGTCAAAGTCTACAATCAAGAGATGCCTTCATGAGTGTAAATACAGAGGGTTTACAACAAGGTGGAAACCAGTGGTTACATTCAAAGAACAAGAAGGCCAGTTTCAACTTTGCCAGAAAACATCTAAAAGAGCCTGCTGAGTTCTGAAAATAATTGTTTGGACAGATGAAACCAAGATTAATTTGTACCAGAATGATTGGAAGAGAAAAGTATGGAGAAGGAGAGAAACAGCACATGATCTGAAACATACCACATTATCTGTCAAACCTGGTGGAGGCAATGGTATGGCATGTATGGCTGCCAGTGGAACTGAGTCACTAGTGTTTATTTGAAGTGACTGCTAATAGAAGCAGCAGGATGAATTGTGAAGTGTACAGGGCTGTACTTGCATACTGCAAAAGCAACCCAAGAGTTTCTCAAGGCAAAGGAATGGGATATTCTTCAATGGCCAAGTCAGTCAGCTGATCTCAACCCAATAGAACATGTTTTTCAGTTATTAAAAAACTGATTGCAGAGAGAGCCACAAACAAACAGCAACTGAAGGTGGCTGCAGTAAAGGCCTAGCAGAGCATCTCAAGGGAGGAAACAGCATTTGGTGATGTCCATGGGTTCTAGACTTCAGGCAGTCTTTGACTGCAAAGGATTTTCATCCAAATATTAAAAACAAACCTTATATTTAAAATTATGTTAGTTTGTTCAATTACTTAGAGCCTCTGAAAAAGGGGGACTTTGTATAAAAATGGCTGTAATTCCTAAACAGTTAATGGAAGATTTTTGTTAAACCTCTTGAATTAAAGCTGAAAGTCTGCACTTCAGTCACACATTGATTATTTGATTTAAAATCCACTGTGGTGGTGTACAGAGGCAAAACTAAAAATATGTGTCTTTGTCGAACAAATTATAGACCTAACTATATTGTGACCGTGCAGTGAAAAATATGCTGTTAAACCCTGATCGTGTGCAAGCTCAACACAAACTCAATGTGGTATACTATACTAGGTTGCTGGTCAGGGAGAAGTTTACCTTTAGGCCTTCTGCCAAAAAGACTTCCTAACACGTGACTAACATTGTGAAAGGGCCTCCTTTAATCCAAATCATGATCTTTTCCTACCAAACCCAACCAAACTGAATATTTTACAAATAAAAAACACAAGTCAACATAACAAGACTTTTTGTCAAAATGTCCTGAAGGCATACTTCTTCCACTAACTACCAGGTAGTGGCTATCCATGAAAGAACTGTGCGTCATGACTGAAGACCAGGAGCCGAGTGTGTGACAAGCATTAATCCCATGGACTAATTAAACAAAAATAATCAGGGCCAGGCATTTAAAACCTGCATTTACTGTTGTCTTACCACTTTGGGGGGGGACAACAAACTGCAATTACTACACTGACATACCCTGACATTTGGTGAACATGTTAGCAAACAGTTCCCTATTTATACAAGCATCTATGGTTTGGGTTTCTAAGCACCTAAAAAAAAAAAACTCTCACACTCTTAACCAGCTCCTGTGGGAAGTATCTCGCTCTAAACTACTAAGTGCTCCACCATATTTACCAGCTCACTAACTTTGCTGGCCTGCTATATATGCAGACAGTAGGTTTAGGTAGTTTTTTTTTTTTTTTATTCATTGTTCACACAATATTATTGCAGATTCAGTAAAAAATATTCTAAATATCACCATTTTTTGTTTCCTTTAGCCACCATAGATGTGGAGCAGGCACAGCCCTGCCTCTCCAGTGGCCACTTAGGGTATCGCAACAACGACAACAACAAATCCCCTCTGCTGCAAATAAACATTTTTCAAGTAGAACTTCATTATAAAAGAAACATCTGTAAAATGCAACTCCAACAGCAATCAAGACTTGTTTGAACTTGTTTCTGTTATGACTTTTTAATCCATGGAGGTTTCGTGTTTGTAGAAACCTACCCAACACCTACAAAGGCACCTAGCAAACAGGTAGAAGGGTAGAAAAAACAATGACTCTAGCAATCAATACTGAAAAAGGCTGACAGAACAGAGGTTAGAGAATGATTCTTATTATCAGAAGTGAGTTTTTGGTAAAGTGTAAAAGCAAATATAAAAAGGTAGATAAAGAAGCGGGAATAGAGCGAGTGAGACAGATAACGTGAGAAATTAAGTTGTGTGAAAGTCAAAGGGGGAAAAAAAGAAAAGAAAATGACAGCTCAGTAACTTTTATCTCCTTAGTAAGGATTAACCTTGAAAGACCTTCAAAGGATAGGCATTCTACACGGGAACACATAAGCTAATTGGAGCTATTTGTCAACCAGACTGTGTCCCTTGGGGAGAGAAATTATTCCAAGCTTAGCAAAACAGCTTAAATGAACAATCTAAATAGGTCTGTATCTCTTATTTTCAGTCCTCTGGAGAGCGGGAAGACTTCAAGAGAGAGGGGGGTGGCTGTCTTAAAGGTGTGCACGCTGAATTTATGTTTGTGACAGCAAAGGTGACTCGGCTAAATTTTTCTGCTGAGCCATGGTAACAGGGACAGAGACAGAGGTTGGGGAAGTGTCTCAGCTTTTAATCAGCCGTTGATGCTTTAGAACATTGGACTCCACGGATGCAGGTAATAGAAAGATGATGAATCTGATACTAGTGAAAACAGTGCCACAGGTATTGCTGGGTTCAACCTTCCAAAGAGGACCTGCAACCTTCAGAGATGGCACACTGAGAAAACAATCACATTAATCTTAATTCATTCAAAGATGATGCTGATAACACATCCAGTAAAATATCAAATAGAAACTCATGAGCCTTGAGATTAAAAGTTCTGGTATGGAAGCCCATTTCTACCAATAGATGAAGAGATGAAATTAATGGGGAA
>VUQI01003838.1:0-10584 GCA_015106735.1 Paratilapia polleni | reverse complement strand
CCCCCCCCCCCCCCCCCCCCCCCCACACACACACACACACACACAAAGTATTCATGAGATTTAAAAGTTGAAAAGTGAAAATTAATTTGACTAACTGAATAAAAAGTTAAAATACAAGGTCATAATTTTAGCAAGTACTTTTAACTATGATGTTTGAATTTTGACACCGTCAATAACACAAAAATGAGATACACTGATCTGTAAAAACACATATAACAGATGACTCAAATAATGATGCACATCATGGGCACGATGACACTGTTAGTTGTATTACCCACAGTGTTGTACTGTGCCTGGGTCTCTTTGGAAGAGTCAAACTCAAGCACACAGAAGCTGAGAGGTTACACACAGGCCTAAAGGCCTATGGATTGCTCTTTATTAATGACAAAATTGAAGGTTTACTCAATATGTGAAAGTATTCCATCGTAAAGTTAGCTTTTGGACTTGTATCAGTTTAATTACAGTTTAATGTTGCTGTGTAACATGGATACACAGTTACAAAACATTAATGACAATTCCAGACATATTTTTTCATGACAAAATTTTCTCGTCATTTTTTATTGGCAAAAATTGGCTTCCGGAGACCTAACATGAGAAGCTTATTCAGCATGTTATTTTCAATTCCTAAATGCATACGCTATGTGAAGACTTCACCTTCCTGTATTTAATTCACTCTCCGACCCCGTTTCCTCAGCACCCACAGCACTCCAACGCTGGTCTCATTAACGGAAGGGAGAATTGCTTACTATAAATATTGGCTCTCAGAGGACTGAGACACCACATATTAGCCTACATCGTGCTGCTGTGCCAAGCCACTGGCCAGTCAAACAATGTATTCATCAAACTTTAACAGCCTTATGGTACCTCTGTAACCCAAGCCACAACTAAGGTCATATGGTACTGAAGCTCTGGCAGCACATACAGAGGGAAATAACAGAATTTTTTTTCCTAGCTGTGATGTTGATTATTACATTTTCCTCTTTCCTTTCCCTTCTTAAGAACATCCTGGAAATATGCGACTTAAAAGTTTTCATTTATGAGAGTTTTTGCTTTATCATTAAGCAAAAACTTATTTGTACTTTTAAATTTTACATGTGCCTTGAACCACAGCCCCCTAGAGGCCCTATAGATTTGTTGTGTATGATGTTTTTAATTTAATTTTTTTTTTTTATTCTATTTTGGGCCAATTTTTCCACACAGTGTTGCTTCACATGTGTTAACTTACTTGCTAATATACATACACTCTTAATGTAGTACTCATTAACCTAATGTAGCTATCACACTTTTAGCCATATCACAGAATTATAGTACAGCACAACAAATACTGAAAACCATGTTGGATGGAGGGGAACACTGCTGGCCCAATATGTGATTGAAACATTAAGCATTAATAAAATATATTTAGCTGGCTAAGAGTATTAGATTTGTCAGAAGATTATTTTAGCATCCTATAGTTAGCTTTCAGAAAGATAATGTCAGTATAGCTAATGTAGTTAGCTAAGGCAACTGCAAACATAGCTTGCTAAATGAAAACAGATTCATGGTCAAAATGCTTTAGCTTAACTTACAAAAATATAATGGCCTAAAACTTGTACTTGGATATCTGACCTATTAGTGACAAAATGATTGCCAAGTGTCAGAATCCCCCAGTTTTTCTACATTTCCTCCTGCCGCCTCATTTCATGGCCAGTGGTATCCACTTTTGTCTCTTGGAAGATTCAGTTTTATAAAAACCTCTTATAAAAAGTTCTTTTGGTAGTACATTAGGCATTAGGTAGGCATTTAGCAGTTTTTTGCTAGCAGGTGGAATTGATGTACAAAATTTTCCCTATTTTTTTTTAAACATTATTTGTGTATCATTGGGTTGTTGCTGATTGTATTTTAAAGTGGAACATATTCTGGGCCTCTGCTACTTTTGTTTTGCTTAATTCACTGTTGAAGATTATCTTTATTTATCTGATATCTGGCTTTGGTGTAGCACCTCCGTTCATCCACAGCCTGTAAAGCATCCCTCACTTTAAGCCAACTTTCTTCTGATTGGCTGCACCTCGCAAACAAAAGGTTTGAGCAGCAGGTTGGAGGGGCTTCGGTGCTCAAAGCCACAGCTGAAGCAGGTTATTCGTACATATGCTGACCTCAGTATTTGAAACTTTGCCCATGTTTAGTTTAAGCATCCACCATTGTAACAAAAATAATAATAATAAAATAAATAAATAAATAAATAAAAATAATAATAATAATAGTAATGGAGACAGTGTTCCAACTGACTGCTACTTTCTAAAGCCACAGTCAGTGCACTCAAAGTTAAACATTTTCCAACAAAAGTGCTCCCAATAACATCCTCCACCACTTTGGCCAGTAGTGGAATGGTGCAAATAAACAGGAGATTGACTGCCTTGAATTGAAACAACGAAAAAGAATATATGAAAATGCACAAAACTGCATAAATTGAAGCAAAAATGCAGTCTATGATAGCATTCAATTGTCCACTTGAATATGTCTGTTACTAAAGATGCAGAAACTACAAATGAATTTGCATAGCCTGTTCAAATAACTTTGCTTCTTTGGTTTGCTTTGACTATGTAACTCATTCTCTGCATTTATTTGTGGAGAGCCTTCTCTTCTAAAATAATATGATTCCACTGTGTCAGTTTCAGTAGCGTGAGTCTCCTTTCATTTACAGGATGTCGTATCAATAATTTAAACTTATCTGCTCAATAGTTTTGAATTAGGATCTCCAGTATTTGAAGCAAGTAACTCATCAAAATTAATGTGAGCAGAAGTAGGCCATGCTTGTTATTTCAGTGTCAGATACTGTACATATTTAATCAACAGTTCATATCTTAGGCTGCTCCTCTCATTTTGAGGCCAGAGCCAGTGCTCCAGTCAACAAAAGGTGATTGGAAATCTTATGTACATTGTTAGCGTGTGTTTTAATGTGATGGTTAGGTAACCTTAGTCACTTAAAAGCAGAAAAGATAAGAAAGAGAAGAAAGTTCTGAATTTAGAACCTATAAAATTTTGAATATTATTAGGACCTAAGCATAAAAGCAACTCATCATTTCTAAAATCTTCATCATTATGCACAGCTGACAGATATACTGCTGCTTTCACATTACCCTGCTATTTAGCCTTCATCATGAGATGGCTAAATAGCAAATAACCATAAGGGGTTATTTCACCATTTATACAAGTAAAAATCAGTTTACAAGTCACTGCAACTGGTTACATTTGTAAATTAAAGCTGGACATAGCCTCCAGATCTGAAAAGCAAAGTAAAGGCAGAAGTGCCTTAAACCTGCAATATTTCTTACTGTCAGCAGGAGGCAAATCCTCTAGGTGCAAAAATAAGTTCAGCTATATAAACGTTTATGAGACCCTACATCTCATATCAATTTTCCTCGTGTTTTTACAGCTTCTATTGCCAGTTTCAATTTTCCTAATACAGCTCGATGTTCATTTTGGAAAATAAAGCAGGGTATGCTTTAGCATGTGGCTACCATAAGAGCGTGCAGTGTCATTGGTTTCTCAGTCAGTTCCACCGCTGCTGAAAGTTTAGTTGTACTTAAAGAAACACTAAGAAGTCTTTCTGGTAATTTCTTGATTCACTTTGGTAGCACTAGCTGATTAGCTTCACCCTTCTGTCAAAATATCGTCATGTCTGGTTTCCAAATGCCAATGGCTTCAAAACAGTAGCCTATGAACCTAGTGATGTCCCAGTGGCCATGAACATCTTGTATAAACAATCTATAGGTTGGGGCTAAGAGCATAACCAACCTATAAAGTAAAAGTAGTTGACATGTATGTGGTTAACAAGCAGTTATCATTTTGATCGAGAATATAAGCAAGGTTCCAAACAGTCATTGCAATGATTGGGCTATTTGAAGTTCAGTGGCTATGTGCTCTTTGTGGTCACATTTAGCCCAGGCATAGTCTATGGTTCAGAACATATCTATGGACCTATCACAAGACTGTCTCGCCTTCTGTCCTGTCTACTCCTTCACTTTGAACTATCATCAATAGATTAAATTAAATTTAAATCACATATGCATATGTAGATCCATATGCATTCAAAATGGGCCAACTTAGCCAAACTAAGTACACCCCTTGTGGAACCAGCCTGTAGAACAACCTCTAGCAGCAAAAACGTAAAAGTAAATGCAAAAGTAATTGTAATTGAGGTTTGTGGGCATTCATTTCTGCACAGCTCTCTTAAGGTCCCGCCACAGCATTTCAGTCGGGTTGAGGTCTGGATATTGACTGGGCCATTGCAACACATTGATTCTTTTCTTTTTCACCCATTTTGTTGTAGATTTGCTGCTGTGCTTGGAATCATTGTCCTGTTACATGACCCAACTTCAGCCAAGCTTTAGCTGTCGGACCGATGGCCTCACATTTGACTCTAGAATACTTTGGTATACAGAGGAGTTCATGGTAAACTCAATGACTGCAAGGTGTCCAGGTCCTGTGGCTGCAAAACAAGCCCATATCATCACCCCTCCACCACCATGCTTGACAGTTGGTATGAGTGTTTGTGCTGTGTTTGGTTTTCTCCAAACATGGTGCTGTGCATTATGGCCAAACATCTCCACTTTGATCTCGTCTGTCCAAAGGACATTGATCCAGAAGTCTTGTAGTTTGTTCAGATTCAGCTTTGCAAACCTAAGATGTGCTGCCATATTGTTTTGAGAGAGAAGAGGCTTTCTCCTGGCAACCCTTCCAAACAATCCATACTTGTTCAGTCTTTTTCTAATTCTATTGTCATGAACGTTAACATTTAACATGCTAATTGAGGCCTGTAGACTCTGAGATGAACTGTAGCTCTTGGGTTTTTTGCATTTTCTCTGAGCATTGCACAGTCTCACCTTGGAGTGAATTTGCTGGGACGTCCACTCCTGGGAAGATTGGCAATTGACTTGAATAATTCCCACTTGTGAATAATCCTTCTCACTGTAGAATGATGGACAAATTGTTTGGAAATGACCTTATAACCCTTCCCAAATTGAGAGACAGCAACAGTTGCTTCTCTACGATCATTGCTGATGCCTTTCCTCCTTGGCATTGCGTTAACACACACCTGAATGCTCCTGACCAGCAAACTGCCAAAACTCCTGCTTTTATAGAGGTCTTCATACTGATGATGATCAGTTAATCAGGAGCATTTGATTAGCGCACCTAGATGCTACTTTCCCTCTTAATTCCTATGGAAGCAGTAAAGGTGTATTTAATTTTTCACACGACTGCATAGAGTCTGGTGAAAACTTTCTTTTTCATATGACTATATAATGACTAAAAGTGGCCTCTGGTACAACAAGTTCAAGAGCTTGTTTTTTTTTTCTTTAACTGCCCTCTTAATAAGTCAATTTTATGAAAATGCCAAAACCTACATTTGTTCTGGCTAAAATTACTCTACGATATTACGTCTGCAGTGTAAATAGAGAAAAGACCATAATATTACTATTACATCCGAACATTTTTTTTTGGTGAAAAATGAATAGTTATCCTTGTTCGTCTAGTTGCTTAAAACACTCAATAATGTGGTGCCTATAACACAACTCAACCTGGAGATGACAGCTCACACTGCGAGGAGAAGAAAAGATTTGCAGGGGGAAGGGGGAAGAATAATGGGAAATGGTGGGTGTGTGTGTGTGTGTGTTGTCAAGGGGATTGGGTGTCAGTCACCAGTTAGGAGGGCTTGTTCATTCTAGTTGGATGCACCAATCATACCCGGGGCGCGTTTTCTCCCTGGCAGCCAGGGGATGGAAATTTTGCACCTGCTGACCTACTACTAGTGCCTGGTCAACATGGTCGCAGGAGACACACACTCATGCACGGACACTGCTCACAGAGACGTGACCGGTTTCTGTATGTTACAACTGACGCATCACGGAGGATGAATTGGTAGAGTGTATGAAAAAAAATGTAGAATTACAATCACGAGAAAGGGGGCAGCTGGAAGAGAGAGCGTGTGTATGTGAAGGTCAAATGCTTACGTTGTCACAGGGAACTGTGAGTGAGAGATGAAGTAGTGTTAAGGGGGATGTGAGTAGGACATGGTAAGACATGAGTGAGCGCACTGCAGCAAAAAAAAAAAAAAAGAAGAAGAAAAGAACAACATCCATTCTGGAGATCAAGCTGCCTTTGCTTAAAGACAACTTGAGGACACTCACCGTGTGAAGGTGGGCAGAGGCAGAGAGGCAGCTTCACCCCTCAGAGGGCAAGAGGGGGAGGGGGGGCTTCACAGCTGAGCCGCAGCAAATGCCAAAACAGCCCGATGACTCCTCTACATACACACACTAACATGTACACCCACAGGCTCCCACCTCCAGCCCCAGCATGCAAATGACAAACAAATGCGATGTCCCACGAGGGAAACCAGCATCCCCACTTTTTACTCCTCGCTCCTCATCACTGCATCAGTCGGTCCAGAATCACTACATAATACAAACACACGCACGTACAATCAAGACGGATCTGTCACAGTGAAGATGCTCAAATCTGGCAGCGGTAAAGCAAAAGCTGTAAAAGATCCTCAGTGAAGGGGAAAAAAAAAAAAAAAACACAAGCATGAGCAGGATGTTTACAGTGTCACAGAGAGAGAGAGAGAGAGAGAGAGAGAGCGCGAAAGGAGAGCTACTCATCGGCATTCTTAATCAGGCTTCTCTGGCAGCCAATCAGAGGTCAAGCTGTTCTGACAGCGGCCAATCAGAAAAAAGGGCTGGCTGTGTCAGTGTTGCTGCAGCCCAAAACAATGACAGTTGGCACTGATGACAGTGTCAGCATGGTCCTCTGATGGAGACTCAAGGGCACAAACACTCACATACAAGCACATACAAATACATATACACACACCTAAAAATAAGTCTATATTCAAAGGTTTTTTTTTTCCAAGTCTATCCTGCTATAATTAAAAAACCTACCTGTATCTAAGGGAAATCAATTTCAGTATGAGACTATTTAACAGTTTTACCAAAGATGTGCAAGTCATTAAGCAAAATAATTAAGTGAAACAGAAACAGCTGTGCAGGGGGATGGGGGTAAATCTGGGTGAGGGACAGCTATATTAAAAAAGTTTAATCTAAACATCTTACACCGCATCACAGAGGTGTTACCAGATGTGCTGTCAAAGCTCTTCTGCAGACACACAAAGAAATAAGAATAGAAAATAGGAAACACTGCAGCGAGGTGAAGACAGGTGAACACATAGGTGTAGACCTCACAGGGAATGCAGGGGGCATGTTTCCTTCGATATTTAGAAACAGTCTCCCCAGTAAAACAACAAAGAAGCAGAAGAATTTCTTGCAGAAAACATTATAACATTATTGAATGAGGCAACAATGACTCAGACAGGGGTGGGGCTTTTTCTCCTTAACTTCCAAAATATGATATGAACTATAAGTTCATGACGCCGCTGAATCTACTGTGGTAAACTTAATTATTCCTGCCACATACACACACACACACACACACACACACACACACACACACACAGTGCTGTGATCTCAGTAACCAGCAGCACAGTCACCCCTCCTCTCTTCTGGTCTGAAGCATAGAGGCCAGAAGGAAAAAGGGAAAGGACGATGTTCAATATTTGGACATTTTTTCTCAAAAACTAAGTTGTGAGGGTTTTTTTTCCCAGGATTTCAAAGTGTTGTTGAACTTCAAAGTGTTGCTAACCAATCTTAAGGAACTGTTGCCACTTAAAGAGGTTACTTCCCAAAACAAGAGGCATAAAAGTGACCCGATATCAGATAGAATTGTCACCTCATTACAGCCTAACTCTCACTGATTCCAGACAAACACAATACAGAAGAGTAAATTACGTCTATATGTGTGCTGACTCAGCACTGATTACATTAAATGAGAAAACTATACTATAATAGTATAGTGCTCAAACAAAATGATACCTATACCTATGGATGACGGGAACGTTAAGCTGACTCCACTTTAAAATTGCCAATAGCTGAGAACTGGCAGAAACCAGAGGGTCCCTGGTCTGAAGCCAAGCATGAGAAGTGAGGGTGTAGAGCGCTCTAAACTGATGTGTCACATTATTATGAATCATTTGTTGACATAGGTCAGTTTGTTCAACGAAGGGCTAGAGGGCACTGCAGATTAATGATTAATTACACTACAGATGACAATGATGCATGGAGGGGGTAACTTGATGGTTTGGGACTATATTTCTGCAAATTTAGTTGGGGATTTGTTCAGAGTTTCCTCAATGCTGAAAGCACAAGCATCATCTATTTTGATGCCTGTACCCGTCTGTCTGACGGGTTCCAAATTAATCCTGCAGCATGACAATGAACCCATATATACAACCAGAGTCATCAAGAACTATCATCAGCTACAAGAAGACCAACGAGTTCTTGTGTTTGCCCCACAGAGTGCCAATCTCAGCATTATGGAGCTTACACAGAGAGTCAAAACACAGGATGACACATTCTGACCTGTTGTGATAAGTATAATAATATAATAATGTTTACAATAACTAACTGAAACTTTAAATTTCCTGTAAACCAAGCGCTCATAGTTTAAAACCTGTACTGTCACAGCACTCAGCGTACTCGTGCTGCTGTCACACAGTGTCTCCTGGCTGGCACTGCAGGTGGGCAGCGGGGTGATGGACAGCGATGCTGGGCAGGACACTGGCTCGAGATGCTCGCTGATGGGCGGCACGGCAGAGGCCTCGGAGTGAACGCAGTCCGGACTGGGGAGATTCTGGCTGCCCGCTGGGAAAGGACTCTTCCAGTGGGAGAACTCGATGGCCACTTGACCCCCGAGGTCAAACCCTACCGAAGGACATCAATCAAGGCAGATAATGAGATTCTAAATAACAATGAAAGACGACACTGAAAAAAATCTACCTCTTATCTTATGGGAATATTGCTGCATGTGCATTGGGACTATCTATGCTGAAAAATAAACCATAAGAGCAAACAGTATCCTAGTTATCTCTTTGGCAATGTTGCCCCCTAGTGGTGGAATCTGTCAACTTCAATAAAACAGCCAACATTCACTGTTATGAGGCATTTCCTCAGCAGCAGCCACAAACAAAGGTAATTTTAAAGAGCATGTAACTGGTTCAGTAAACTAGTTATCATAATTTTCATGATGACATAAAAAGCCTGACAGGTTAATAGAGGTAAAATAGCATATAATAATAACATATATTATCATACATAATTTTGCAGTTTCCCATTTTATTGTTGCTTCCCCACAACAGGTGAAAGTTAAAAAAAACAAAACAAAAACAACAACTTGACATCAGCAGGACTGATATCAAAAAAAGTGAAAAACCTTAATTATAACTTTAATTACACTTCTTTATAAAAACCAGTCAGGAATACAGAAACAAAAGACAGTGGGACAAAGGGCAATAAAGTGACCATTCATTTATATTTAAGATAACTAATTGTAGAATCGAATAAATGTTCAGGTCCCAATTAAGTGATGAGAAGGGCCATGAAGATCCTCCACTTCCCTCTGTCAGTCTTCCTGAGGACCAGCACACTGCTGAACCAGCTCGGCTCGCTTCCAGCCTTTGATTTCTCCTCAGCAGGCTTCCCTCTCTATTTCACGAGGCCTCTGAGACTGGTGACCATGCTCAGCTCAGCTCTGGGCTGGCAGATGTCTGAGCTCAGTGTTTTACGCAGCTGGACGGGCCAGACATTTTTTTTTTCATCTGCTTTACAAGTCAGGGTAAACCAACTTTTGGATCTTTTGTCAAAATAATTCCTGCTTTTATTAAATCATTACATAAAGCATGCGTAATGCTTTTTTATGGTTCAATTTGCACCATTAAAAATGAATCAAATGAAAAATGGGTTTCAAACTTTTATTGTCTATTTTTTGTTCATTTCAATGGATCATTTTTTCTCAGTTGCATTTTTAATTGTATATGCGTAGATTAATTAGAATTTCCACTTGTGCTTACCTTTGGCGCCTTGTGGAGTTTGCAGCCTGCCACTCACACAGTAGCGCATTATGTATGTAGCACATCTGACTGTGCAGTAATTTATCGGCTATCCTATAGGTTGCAGCTGACCTCATTAGCACTGGAGTAACTGAGTTGTCACGTGTAGTTTGGAGGGCAACAGGGGCCACGCTGACCTTCAGGTTGCTGCAGTCAACTGAAATGCTTTATGCTTGTTTTTCAGGTCACGGTGTCCTATTCTGGGAGAGTAAGAGACTGAAGCTTCAAAGCCTTTTATTATTTAATGCAATTTGATGGCACAACTTGAACAAAGAGCTGCAAAGTAGTACACAGACCCATTAGGGTTAATTTCATCTTTCAATTACGACCACAACCTCATTTGTCTACCTGCTGTTAGAACACCTGATCTATGTTGGTTTAAACCTTGAACCCACAGACCTTGGAAACTACCCCACATTCTTGAATAAACAATGGGTTAAAAGAGTGGTGTTGTTTTTAATCATAACTGACATAAATTTTTTATTTAATTCTGTTCCATTTATTAAACCTTCTTGCTTAGTTCATTGTGTTGTTTTTAATTTACCATGACTTTATTCTTTATGCTTTATCTTATCTGTATCATTTCCAGATGCACAAAACAGTAT
>VUQI01003834.1:9174-25197 GCA_015106735.1 Paratilapia polleni | reverse complement strand
TTATAAATTTCTTCCACATTTTTTTCATTCTCCTTTTTACTCACCTCCCCATACCTCTCCCACCTCACTCTGCTCCCTGCCCCCTCCTCTCTCCAGCTCATGTTGGTAAAAATATCTGCAGACAGCAGGAGCAGAGGCACGCCTGACTCTCTCCCACTCTCTCCCCCTCTCTCTCTCTCTCTCTCTCTCTCTCTCTCTCTCAGACATCCCACCCATGTGATCTCACAGACTGCCTCTGCTCAGCTCCACTCTTCTCCAGTCAGGCTCCTGCCTTTCAGCCGGCTGCAGCTAATGAGCCTTTGTGTGGCCAAAAAGACAGAGAGACAGAGAAAGAGAAGGAAGACAGAGAACAACACAGTGACAGAGAGGGAGTTCAAATGAGATAGACTGTCATCCTGCAACAATAAAGCATATGGTACCAACAGTGCAGTCAGAACAGGAAAATTACTAGTCTGTCTTACATTCCTGCACCCTTTTTTCTCATGCCCGTGGAGCTCAGGGGTCGTTGCAAGTCAGTGGACTGAAACAAAATGGGACTCTCTTCACTCATCAGGTTTCACCTTTTTTGAATAGCCACATTTGTGACTGTGTTGCTGTACTGCTGTGAGAAGAGGTGAAAGGAGTCACACTCAGCCAGTGGATACAGGTCAGTTGTTCCTGTGAGGGGCAGCCCATACACAGAAGTGAAATGTGGTCACTGTAGGATTGATGTGTCATGACTTGCTCCAGATGCCATAGGCTTATTGGCATCACTTGGGATGAGTGTTTTGAGCCTCATGTTGTCAAATCGGTTTATTGTTATTGTGGGAACCTTGTGAATGATGATGGGTAAATAATTGTATTCATAATGCAAGTGTGCTACAGTGCTGTGAGCACAGCTGATTAAGGATAAGAGTTGGGTTCCACAGTTGATGTGTGTGCAGACAGAGGCAAACACAGGGAGGGGCTTTCCAAGCTGGCTTTTGCTGCATTATTTTCTCTGGGATTTTCTCTCTTGTACCATAGTGTATGCTGCCCAGCCATGATTAGTGGTAAGGCAACAGTGAAGACAAAGAAAGAGCTGTTGGAGAGGAGCAACAATCTCTGTTTTTTATTTAGCCACGATGAAAGAGGTTCACCCCATATTACCCATAGCTCTGTGGTTTATGATGTCATTTGTATGCAGTGTTAAGATTTTAACTTTTCATGCTATCACAACTGAATACAGATGAACTATTATGCATTCATCTGAAGAAGAAACTGTGTATAAACGCATAAACAGAATTTGCTTAAATATTAACTTCATTTGCTCTAACATCAGTGCTTCATTGTACACAGTATGTTAGACTGGAAACATTGCCATATGGGAAAGCACTAGTTGTGAGAGTACATTAGAATCTCCATGGAAACCGCTTTTGGTATCAAAGCCTTGTGCAGCATCATCTAAGGGCTAAGCATACGAATAGGTTTCCAACAATGGTATCTAATTAGGACCCTCACTAGGAAATGGACTAAAATTGCACAGGTCATTTCTGGTGGAAATTTCCATTCCTGTTTGCTAACAAATGAAGTAGATTGTGAAATAAATCAGTTTCTTTGCCGTTTTGCCTCGAGACCAGCAGATTCTGTTAATCAAAATTTAAAATATCACAAGATAGGGTTATGTAATCTATTCTGTCCTTAGTTATTCTTAGTCTACTCCTTTAGAAAAGGGAGTAGATTGATCTTGAATTTCCTGTCAGCCATTCATTCAGTATAATCTAAAAGAGAGTTCCCTCTAGCTCAAGATACAGCCTCTTATTTCTATTTCAAATTAATATATATATTCTATTTGAAGAGAAATTGTTTCATTGAGGTTACCCTGACTGACTCCTCTCCTCTTCACATTCTCCCAGATGGAGGACGCCTCACATTCCTTAGTTGTGGGTAGAGTTGTTGACTCTGGAGGTTCTCCAAATGCTGGTGGTGCCGTGTCACTGCACTGAACAAGCACATCCTCCTGGGAACAATGACCCTCTTGCTGGCAGCACTAGTCCTCGCTGGGTTGCACCTCTTTCTCAGGCAGCATGTCTCTCAGGCAGCATTTGCATCTGTAATGATTTGATAGCAGAGCCCAGATGAAACACTGAGGCTGTCTGTGAATGGAACTCCCCCACAAGCTGCTCTGGCAGATAGACAGAGTGGGACTGGGTGAAGATGCACGCTGTCTTTACTGATTCCAGGTTCTCAGAGAGAAAGGCAGCAGGGAAAAAGCTGCCAGTCATAGCAATCCTTGCTGTGCTGCTGCAGCACTGTTGTTTTACTGGCCTTATTTTGAAATGTGACATGATGTTCCAGCTACTGCTGTTAAAACAGGGAAAACAAGCAATTTAATATAGTGAAGGACTATATTTTAACAATGTCTAATGTTATAAATACCAATTAACACTAAACAAGTCCTGCAATGTTGCAGGCCAGTCATTACACACTAAAAAATAATGGCAGGATATTTATCAAAAAGAAAAAGCAGTAATCAAAATAATACACTGTTAGTTATAGATAGTTATTGCAGTGCTGTATAGCCAGTTTCTGTAATTATAATTAGTTTTAGTTTATTTGACTGATGAGCTTGTTCTTGTTTATTTGTGTAATTGCATCATCAGTCAGAGGAGTTAATGGACCCTCTCAGTTGACATTGAAGTGGTCTGCAACACTACAACACAGCATGAGTGCTAACCACAAACGGTTAGCTGAACCTAGACACAGATTACAAATTGTGCATAACACTGCTGTGTCATATTACTGTAGAGCTCATGTTTAAAATATGTTTTCATCACAGCACTGTAGTTGCTTTCACTGGAAGATTTGGTCCAGCGATTATATCTGTTATTCCGTTTTTGCTATTATTTTTGCAGTGCTTTATGATGCACGATTATCGAGTGCATTTTTCAAGACTCTTTTACCAATTACAGCCTTTCACAGTATAGATTTTCAGTCTAATTTGCAATGGCTCTAACTGCATTCACCTGAGGCCTTTTCTTTATCCTCTGTAGGAAGTATCTGACTTAACAGTGGCTCAATGTCGACAGCAATTTACTTTTTTTTCTTTTTTTCTGCAATATATCTACACATCGCTTCAATAAGGAGAGATCATTTTGAAGAAAGGGGCAAAATTTATTGCAGGAAATGTGAACATGCAACATTTTTCCCTCACAGATGAAGGTAGGAGATAGTGACTGGATGTCCCAGAGTCTAGATTTTGGTGGTGGACAACTCAGAGGAGGCGAGAGGAGAGGAGGAGGCATGCAAGGCAGAGTGACAGATTACAATGATTTTAAAGAACAAGGACTAGGTTTGGCTTGGAGAAGGTGGACAGATGGATCGCTGACCAGAGTAGTGATGCTGACATTTTTGAATGAGGTGAATTTGATGGCGTGGGAAAAACGGAAGTGATGGAAGAAAACAGAGCAGCAAGAATAGAACATATCACCAAGGGGAATGGAAACTGGACATGAGATTGTTCTCACAGTTGTACAGCTACATGCAAATGAGCATCCTTGAGTTTGCTCCTGTATAAAAACACAATTCCACATCCCACACCAATTATGAATGTGAGAATTTTATTGAATTCTTTTTAGAGAAAGCCATCAGCATTGGCTCCATCAGCGGCTTTGTAATAAATTTTAAACCACTGTATGTTTCTGGGTTTTGTAGGCGTAGCAGCAATTAAATGCAGTCACCTAACATTATGCATATTGTACATAATTTCAACCTGACAGGTATTAAGGCAAGACAAGTTGGTCAAGTCTGTTTTTTCCTTCAACCTCTCAATCAAAGGTGGTGGAATGAACTTCCTATAAGGGAGACGTAGTATGTAATTAGCAGCTTTCTCCCTCCTCCCCCAAGTGATCAATTGCTGAGAGAGCGCCTGGGAGCTGGGACAGCAGCAGTAGGAGAGATTTTGTGCATGTGTGAGCAAAAGTGATGGTGGGAGAGTCCGGCTCATTGCTAATTGAGTGAGTTGAGGATTATGAAGGCTCCAAACTGGATATTAAATAATGTGCGGCCCCTCTGGTGTCTGTCGGTTTCAGGTGCAGATGCGGCGGGCCATGAGCGGAATACTGAAGAGGAAATTTGAGGAGGTGGAAGCCTCCTCCTCCCCGTGCTCTTCCGTGCGGGAGTCTGATGATGAGGTCTCCTACAGCGAGAGTGGGGATAGCAGCGACAGTGTCAACCCCTCTGCCTCAGGCCCTTTCACCTGTGAGTGCCTGCATCTTTCAAATTCATGCATTATACTCAGTGACAGTAAGATTAATGTCATAATTTTGTCTCACGATAGACAAAACTAAAGGACTGAAAGGGATTTTTAACGCAAAATCAGAGCCAGCCTGATTTTGTAGCTCACAATTATTGCAGGATGCTGTTCAAAGAAGACAAATGCGCATGTCTGTTGATAAGGGAGTATAATATGAATTTACAGTTGTGGCTGTGCATTAGAGAGGAGAGGAGTCTGGTGCTGTAATAAAAGGGAAGCATGCACAGGCAGCCTCCCTCATTAGTAACATCATCAGCGTACTGGCCCAGTCAGATGAATTATCTGACTTTGTCTCAAGCTGCATGTGTGTAAAATTGCTGGTACTGATACATGCAGAAGCAATACTATCTAATGTATCTAAACACAAGTTTATTGTCTTAAATAATGATCTGCTTATTTAAATCCTGTTTTTTTGATAAAAGTAGCCCCGTCTTAAGGACAGACTGATGCATAGTGGGTTATGCATTATTGTTAGGAATCAACAGACTAATCAGTTCACTTTTTTTGGTCTAAAAAAATATTTTAAAAATTGCCTGTCACAATTTTCTTGATCCCAATGTGACATCTTCACTTGTCTTTTTAAAAATAAATAAATAAATAAAATCAATAATGCAAAAGTAAGACATTCAGTTTACAATAATTTAAAACTGAGAAAAATCAGCAAATTTCTACACAAAAAAGGTCAAATCAATAAATGCAGTTTAAAATATAATCACCTCTATGATGAATGCACTTAAAGATATGCAGATTATTTTCCTATCCATTAGGTAATGAATTGGCTCCGCTATAGTTTAAAATATTTTGATAGGGGCGACATACAAGCTGACATCAAGTAAAATGGAGTAGTCACCAAAGATATGAAAATATCATTTTGAGCTGAGATTTTATGAAGCTTGGTACTGCTTTGTGCTATATGTACGCCTGGACTTAAGCTGACTTTGAATAAAAGAATTCAGTCTCAATTGCAGAGAAACCTATCACAAAAGACTCCCTCCAGGTTTTAAAGGATACCGAAGTCACTTTTAATAAGGGACACAATGCACATGTGAATCTTGCTATTAAAGACATGAGACTGAATGTGAATGAAATAGATTAGACAGTAGTATGTCATTAATAATTTGGGGGATTTTGAGAGCATTCAGATGCTTGCTGCAAAATCTCAGTAATGCGATTCTTAAAAAAGTAAAAGAAGAGAGTCACGTTCGGACAGCATATGTTTGTGTGCGTTTCTGTGTATCTGCACGCTTTGGTTACTTGGTGGTTAATTTTTCAAAATGAAAATATTTAAGCCAGGTAACCAAAAACTTTTTTTGTGTGTGTGCATGTTTAAATTAAAGGCAGTGTCAATGCTAAATGTGGGTTTTGATTATGTCTTTTTTGCCTGTATGAATGACATGCAGAGTGTAGACAGAGCCCCTTTCCTAAGTAAGGAGGCTGAGAGACATAAGTTTTGCACTGCGTCCCTTGAGGCTGCGCTTGGCCTCTGTGTCAGCTGCACCCGCCGATAACTGGGGCCTTGAAGGTCAGCTAACAGCAACAAGAGTGCTGTGCACTACACTCCTGTGAAGTAACATACATGTGGTGATTGAGTATCCTGGCAGACAGATGAAACACTTAAATCCTGAGTGGCTTTACTTTACATCCCTTGCTGTGGTGCTGGGCAGAGCAGATGAAAAAAACATCTGTAATGTGTTTGTTTTTTAGATCTATGAATCTAAGAAAGTCAGGTCAAAGTCTTGGGGCATTTAAAGACTTGTTTAAAAAAAATACGGTTTAGATATTTCTTCCTATAGGCTTTCATGATCTGAAATCTGATTACATAGGTCTTAACATCTGTTAATTTTTTATCTTTAGTTCTTGTGGATAATGTAACTCAGGTCTGCTCAGTAGTCTTACTCCCTTTAGCTCTACATATGTAATGAAATGCATTGTCCATTTTTTGCATGGGGTGGAGAGCTGTTGGAACCAGATGGTTTCTATTTGTCCTGTCTGTCTGATAGGGGGGTGAATGCTGGGAACACTGCTTCTGTGAACCAGCTCTCTCCATCTCTGGGCCAGGCAGGGGATTATTTATGCTCCAGTGTTGCCCTCTTCTCTGCACCTCCCCCTTGTAGAGCTCTCCTTAAAAAGACACACTAAGGACTCGCATGCCAAGCAGAAGCACAGAGACGTGATGAAAATCTGTGCTAATTCAGTATGTATAGGGGCTTGATGGTTCCTCATATTTCTGGCACATTAGGACAATCTCTAAAAACTGGGCCCCACCTAAAAATGTAATTTAAAAGGCTTACATGGCTGTAAAAGAGTTCTACTCCAACAGAAAAAGAATTTAAAAATTATATATAAAAAATTCAGCAGTTAAGAGCTCTTGATGCAGAGCTTTAATTCTTTCCACATGGGATAAATTACTTGTCAAAACCACTTTACAACAAAAATAAGAATTGCATGCAGTGTACTACATTTTCAGCCTTCCCGTTTTCCTTTTCAGCTGACTCAATATTGAAGAGGGAGAAGCGCCTGCGGACGAGGAGGGTGCATTTTGAGAATGTGACAGTGTACTACTTCAGCCGACGGCAGGGCTTCACCAGCGTGCCCAGCCAGGGAGGCAGCACGCTGGGTATGTCCAGCAGGCACAGCTGGGTCAGGCAGTACTCTGTGGGTGAATTTGCCCTGGAGCAGAAGAGGATCCACAGAGACATGCTCAGAGACCACTTGAAGGAGGAGAAACTCAACTCAATCAAACTCAAGGTACAAGCTTTATTGGTTTCTGAACAAAATCCTACTTGAAAATCTTTTTTTACAGTGAATTTCATAACCTCCGTTCAGCAGATATTATTTGTAAAGAATTTTGTCAGAATGATTTATTATTTAAAATAAACCACTTAGCTCTTCTTTTTTTTTCACTTATTATTTTAAAAATGCTCGGATATTTTTCCTTTCTGTTTTCAGCTGACCAAGAATGGCACAGTGGAGTCTGAAGAGGCCAACACACTCACAGCAGAGGACATATCTGATGATGACATTGATCTGGACAACACAGAAGTAGATGAGTACTTCTTCTTGCAGCCTCTTACCACTAAAAAGCGTCGGGCACTGCTGCGCTCCTCTGGTGTAAAGAAAATTGACGTGGAAGAGAAACATGAACTTCGGGCTATTCGCATGTCCAGAGAAGACTGTGGCTGCGATTGCAGAGTTTTCTGTGACCCTGAGAGCTGTGCCTGCAGCATCGCAGGGATCAAGTGCCAGGTAAATCCCATGACACACATGCTGTATCTTCATGTTCTATTTTCTGACTTGTAAACAGAAAAACATGCGACCCATTTAAAGAGGATGTGCTTGGATTAATAATTTATAGACCACATTAAAGGATGTGCTTATATGTTATTTTAAAACGCTGATAAAATTACACTACGCATGTGAATTTTTTTTTCTCTTTTTAGGTGGATCGTATGTCATTTCCATGTGGCTGCACAAAAGAGGGTTGCAGCAATTCAACTGGAAGAGTTGAGTTTAATCCCATTCGCGTTCGAACACATTTCTTGCACACTATAATGAAGCTCGAACTGGAGAAGAGTCGTGAGCAGCAGCAGCCATCCCCAACCAACGGCTACCATGGTGAGGCAAGCGACCTGGGAAGTGGAAACCCTTTTGCTCAATCACAGCACAGGTTGGAGTACTCTCTGTCAGACGCAGTTCCACAGGCGGCCAGCATGCACCTGCAAGCTGCAGACGACATGGAGGAGCCACTAGATGATGAAGATGAGGAAGAAGATGAAGAGGACGACGAGGACGAAGAGGAAAATGATGAGGATGACGAGGATGAGGAGGATAGTAGCAGCGTTTGCAGCGGACTGTCTGACTCCAGCACACAGAGCTTGGCTAACAGTGACTCTGAGGACGAGGAGGGGGACGATGAGGATGAAGAGAAGTCTGAGAATTTTGAGGACGACGTGACAACCCCGACGGTTTCCCATACCGAAGTGGTGCCCTTGTCCTCTGTGCTGTGTTACAGTGATGGCTCTGTGGGACATGATAACCACATTAATGGAAACACTTACTTAATGAACTCCTCTTCGGTTGAGTACTATCAGCTGGGAGGCTCGAGCGCCGTCTCTAATGGCCAAGCCAGCCAACCTAGTGAACCTTATGGGGAAACCTTAGCCTTCCAAGATCCAGTTAGCACGACCAACAACAGTGTGGCCCAGAGACCATTCAGTGTGCTCGCTGAGCAGTACACAGACTACTCTAATCATGCTGAAGAACAATACACAGTCAATCACCATTTTACTCTGAGCAGTGGTGCTCCTGACACCCCGCTGACCTGTTATACACCTGATCCGAAGAATAAGGTTTTGTCCAAAGCAGCGTTTGAGGAGCAAACGGAGAACGAGAACCAGACCCAGTTTCAAAACTACCTGAACAATAACAATCAGGGTTCCTACAGCAGTCACAGCTCGTGTATGACAGCTGAGCAGCCACCGCAAGAGTCAAGTCTCAATGGACATTCTGACCTGACCTTACTAGCAAACAGTACTAAGAACCTCCCTTTACCAGACCATTGCCCTGAGGTCACAGCCATCTAGTGTGCCTCACCTTTTTAAGTGTTCTTTCAGTATTACGTCTTCAAGAGGACATGATCATGGCCTTTTTGGATTATCTGACCTTAAATTTCGAAGCAATTCACAGCGCCGTAATACATTTTCATCTGTAACTATAAAGCCATAAGTTCATTATGTAAAAGGTTTCGAGGAGCTTTTCACTGTTGGAGCTTTCTCCACTGCATTGTGTGCTTCACCGCAAAATGGAACGTATCAAAACATCATTTATGTCATGCTGTGCAATGTATCCTGTAATTTCAGATGTAAAGTTCTAGTTTTAAGCGGATATTGTACTGTAGATGGAACTTTTCTATGTCTACTGTATGTGTCAAATGTGCAAAAAAAAAGGTTTATTGTCAGTTTATTTATTGTTTCTGAAGTATGTGTATACTTATATATTGTAAATGTTTTGATAACAATAAGCATGCTGTTTTGGAAATCTCAGTGATGTTTGGGAAAAAATGCCATTGTTTTATATTAAAAAAAAAAGTGTTGTATACATAATGTACATTTTTTTTCTTCTTTTTTGTCACAATTATATGCTTTTCTATGGTTTTGAAAAGCATGAAAAAGCCTGAAAACTTATTTGTATGTTTGGAATATGATATCAGTAGAAATGTTGAAATCAATTCACAGCCTTTTGCACTTACGTGTTGAGGTCCAGTGGCATGCAGTTGGTTTTAAATGACTTCAATTCCCCCCACCCATTAACTCTTAGAATAACACAATTAGCATGTGTCACTATAAAGGGAGATTTTTAATGTGAAGCATTTGTTAATGCAGGGATTTGATCTCTAAAAAGTATGAGAAGCTCTGTGATTCAGAATAAAACACATATTTACCAATAAAATAGAAGACATTGCTCAATTTGAACAGGAACCAGTCCTGTAGACTAAATATGTACCCTAAAAATGTGCCAGTACTGGTTATGGGTCTACATTCTGCTATCTAACAACTTAGATGTTTATTTATGTGGATCCCATGAAGATGTTTTGATTTTTTTTTCTTTTTACATGATTAATGGTTTCAACAGATTTTCTCTTCTACAGAAAATCCTCAGTAAAATGGACTGATTGAGCATTTAATTAACTGTAACAGTGCTGAATTTGTATTTAAAGCACCGTTTGTCATACAATTATTAAAACTATAAGGGGTAAACAGATGTTCAAGGTCGACAATCAAAACTTATTTTCAGACAGTATACAGTAGGACTCCTGAGTCCTGTGAGCCATCAAAAATCACAGCCAGATATGAAAAAGGGGAAAAAAATAAAATAAAAATTACCAGAAATTTATAAACAACCTTTAACATCGCAGACAAGAGGGAAATTGTGACTGCTCAACAAATGGACTGCAATAATTTAGTGAATAGCACTGCTGTACTGCTGATGTTACCTTGAGCTCTTTGCTCCTGCATGAATACAGATATTTGTCCCGCTTCCAAGCTCCAAATATCTGCAATATCATTATAATCAAAAGATTCAGTACAAGTGTTTTGGTGATTTTGTGCGACTCAAGTAGCTGGGACCTCTCATGCCACGTGCCACAAAGGAAGTATACAGACTGCTTTCAGGCAATCAGTGGCATCAGCAAAGCCAATAGTTCTGATTAATTGTGCCAAAGCATACGGTGTGAGAAGGCTAATACAATGACCGTACACCCATGTGGGAATCCTGTGTTTAGTTTTATGTTCCAGTATTTATTATGAATGATATATTGAAATGTGTATTTATTGTGGTTTACTAAAAGTCTGTATTGAGTAAATTGCTTCTCTATCTTAAAAATGTCTTTTGTTTCATGCTGGTTGTGAGTTGTAAAGCATCATGTGCCTGATTTATTTAATTCAATTTCATATTCTGTGAAATGCATATGTTTTGCACAAAATGGTATCCCCCCCCCATTGTGTTTGGTTTCAAACTGTAGATAGACAACCTCATTTAACATGATTTTGAAATAAATATTAAAATTTCTTTTGTATCTAAATCACTTATGACATATTTTAATATTTATGCACACAGTCACAGAATTGAGACTGTTACTAAACAGTTGTAGCTGAATTTATAGTTGCAAAGCGCCCTCTGCAGACCAAAGGAGAAATTAAAACAGTGGTTCTCAGTGGGACCCAACTGAATTTATTGAGTTCAAAATAACATCTCTTTACACCAAGGCACTCTAACACAGAGGATTTTTATAAATTTTTTAGCTACAAACACAAAGAAATTCACAATATTCCACAGCCATCTAAACACTAGTGCCTGCACCAGAAATTCATTTGAGAACCCCTGCTGTAACAAATGGAGTCCCTTGGGCGCAATATTTTCCATTGAAAGTTCCCTTTTAAAAACACCAAAGCATAAATTTATAAATAATACAGAAAAACTGTGCTGCAATAAAAAATGATATCTTAGACCACACTTACTGCATACATTACTGCACACATGATGCTAAAAAAACAAACAAACAAACAAAAAAAAAACAAAACACAAAACAAACCTATACATTAATTGTATGAAATTTGGGTTTAAGATCAAATGTACTTTCCCTCAAAAATTGGAAGACTAAATAAAGATACTTTAAGAATCAACTGAACTGTATCAACTTCAGTCCAGATCTGAAGGCCCTTTTGACCAAAAATAACAGAAGCCAAAACTCTGTATCAACAGAAATCTGTTATAACCCCAATATACCCCAATCACCCACACCAACACTTTCCTATCCAAGGAGAAAAAAAAAAAAAACAGCAACCAAGGCACTGGACGGTACCAAATAAGAGGTTTTTCAGTCTAAGAAACACATTTTAAAAAGGCACAATGTACATCATTCTTGTGTATGTCAATTTTTCACTGTCACTCCTAAAATGTGTTCATGATCTACATGATATATGATTTTCTCTTCAATTTAGTTTTAGATTCACATATAGATAGTGGGAAAGGGAAAAAAAGAGCTTGCAACCTATAAAGAGTGGATCCCCTGGCTTAGTTATGCCATGGGGGACAGTTTTCTGCCATGATTGTGGTTCAAAACAGTCACTGCAAAACGATGGAAAATCGTCCTGAGTGACCACATTTTATCTTACGACAACATTTCCATCCTGATGCTGCCTCTTCCAGGATAATCCATGGGACATGGTTTAATTACTTTTAAAATGATGTGAATCATATAATATTGCCCTTGCAGTCAGTAGATCTCAACCCAGTTCAACTTCTATGAGAGACTTTGGATCACTGTCAAGCAGACTGTGCTCTCCACCACCATCATCAAAACACAAATGAGGGACTACCTTTAAGAAGAATAGAGTTGTGAAGTCTTGGAGTAGTGAAAATATGTCAAACACAAAAGAGGCACTTGTCAAAAAAGGGCATCTTCATTGTTCATATAATCTCAGTCCCAACTTTCCAGCAGCAGCAGTTCAGCTCTTCTCTGTATAAAAATAAATTAAAACTCAATATGATAATTTATCTAAAAAAAACCTGCATGGAAACTGCATATAGTATAGTACACTTGTGTAACTAAAGTGGTATTTTGCATTCTCAAACAAAGGACCAATGCTGGTATTTGTCTGAGGGGTTGCAAAGAGCCAGAGAAGGATGCTCGTGACGGGCACTCAGACACATGTTCCATCCTGGATTGTAGAATAACTGGTTCTATATGAAAAGAAAAAACAAAAACAAAACTATTACTTTCACAAAAAAATAAAATAAAATAAAAAAATAACTCAGGCATTTGAAATCACAAATTAGTGTACATGAAAAAAGACCAAACTCACATTTTTCAGTTCCCATTTTTGCTCTGCTTCCACCACTGTCTTTCTGCCTTTATACTGGCAGTCCTCCAGCTTCACAGCCCCCTCCGCCCCGTGCAAACACAGCTCCTTCTGAATGTTGTGTCTAATCTCGTGATGTGTGGAGTACTCGAAATACTGTAGCACAGAAACCAAAAAAGTACCACCAGCTAATGTAGTTAAAGTAAATCTACTCAACTTGTCAAAAAGAGATAGAACAGACATTTTCCCCACTGACCTGGTTTCCTCCTAGACCATGACATGGGTACATGATCAGCCGTTTCCCACCCTCATTGTTCTCCCCAGCATCCAGACATGAGTCCTTGCCCACATTTTTCACCTACAGAGAAGAGAAGGGAGGGGGAAAGCAATGAGAGGAAACAAAATGAAAAACTAACATCCAGTGCAAGCTGTTCAAACAACTTTAGCTTCTGGAGTGCTTTCAGTGGTGTTAAATTGGAACTGCTCAGTACCCTCTGGAGATCCTAAGTGGAAACCCACAGTGGCTAGACAGTGTGCTGTGAGGTTTGAAAAGAGGAGAGCTGGTGGTCTGGTGTGTGATCTTACTGAGCCAAAGCGAAGTGGGTTGAGATCAGGCATGAAGGCTTCTGGATAAACGTTCTGCAAATACCAGGAGAAGCTCTTGCACTGCAGCTTTTCACGGAGTTCCACACGTTTGGAGATATCTCCAAAAGTGCTCTGTTATAACAATGACAGGGAAGCAAAACAGTTTCTTTAAATTGTCAAAGCACACTGCTGGTATGCTTGATGCTAACTGGGCTGAATTTGCAATGCTTTACTGCAAAGCAATGCCCTGGAATGACTTTTTCTATTCTATTTAGTCTTTATTCCTGCTGTTAGGTATCTGACAAAAACACTCTTAGGGAAAGAATAAGATCACTTCACAAGGACTACAATTTTCTGAATAAGAGCAGCTTTTCTAGATAAATCTGAAAGTGCCGTTTTACATGATGAAAAAGGTACACAATCTTCAAAAAGCCAGTGGTTGATCTGCTAGTGCTAATGTTTACCATGTTCATGGCCAGGTTATTAATTTGACAAAGCAAAATATTTAGTGAACATCTGACCCGATGCTAGTGCAAGGGGAAAACCTAAGGCTGTTGTGAATATCGGTATGAAATGTCACAGCATCTAATAGTATAGGTATTTCATTCTCACACTTTGAATTGTCATCCAATTACATGAAGAAAAAACACATTACTCCATAATATAGAAACAAATAAACAACCTAAACAAAAATAGAAATATTCCTCTGATTTTTATTTCATAATATTGTTGATTATCATCACTTTACTTTTCTTAAGCCAGCAACTGTGTTTTAGTGGTCTAATGACTCTTTTGATAAATTAATTACAGACAAGTATTTGATTGCTGTACTTTTTAAACTGAAGAGTAACAGCTCATTCAAAGGGATTTGCAGGCACCTAATTCTCTGAAATAATGAGGGCCTTACTATAATCACAAGGATGCTTCTCACTCTAGTGCTCACTGATAGCTTCTACAGTGGATTCTGTGAAACCGTTGACAAAGCCGTGTCTGTCTGAAGCCAGCGGCTGAGGGCTACCCTGCTCTGTGAGGTACAGCCCAGGGGGGGAAATGTTTATGGCACCTAAGGGACCACATGTTGGGAAATCCTGAGAGACAGTGTCATTTAACAGAGCTGACTTCCTCTAGGCCCCTTTTTCCTCTGTTAGTTAACAGTTTCCACTCCATAATAACTGATCTATTTCTCCCCCTTCTGAGGAATATGTTTAAGCTCAATTTACATTGCAGTGGTTGTCCCGGTGAGTGTAGTGCTATGCTTTTCTCTGCAGAGTATCTCAAGTAACTCATAATAAGACTTAATGATTCTTGTATACAATGCATGGATAGGAGTTGGATGTGCTCAAACTTCTTTTAAAGTGGTTTCAGGAGGGTAATGAGTGGCCTTGAAAACACTAAAATACAAGTATAAGTGAAAGATTTTGCTGCAGAGCAATTTGCTACCCTTTTCAAAATCAGTGAATTTCAAAGAATCACATGATATACACACAAAGAATTTCAAAGGCACATTAGCGTAAGAAGCTGTACGTACATCTTTTGCAATCTGTGCAGCCTGCTGGTTACGGCGGTAGAAGATCTCGTTGTAGTCATCCATCCAGACTTCAGCCAGTCGTACCTGGTTGCGAGCAATCACTTGTGTGCCCTTGGGAAAGGTGTGTGGGCTTTTGGTGCGAAAAACATGACCAACAATTGAGCAAGGGATGATCTCCAACTGTCCGCCACACTGCCACACCTGCAGGTTAATGGGAGATCAAAACAAATGCACACACCCACGCAGCAGTTTGAATAATTGGATGACTCAAAAGGTAAACGGTTCAAAGATAATAACACACATAATGACAGCTTGGCAATACCTTACCCTAAATGACATTTCAATATTCTCGCCGCCCCAGATTTCCATTTCTTCATCGTAGCTTCCAATATGGTAGAAATATTCTTTTGAGATGGAGAAAAGCCCACCAGCAAATGTGGGAGTCCTATGGATGCATTTTGTGAAAGGTTTTTATAAGCTTCACAACAAGAAATAGGTTTTGGACAAAAGTTGATATCCAATACACACACACACACACACACACACACTATTTTAACTCACTTGATTGGGTATGTTTCATCCTTCCTTCTTTTCTTCTCATGATCTGGTAGAGTCTCCCAGCCAAATGAAAGACTCCAGTCAAAGTTGCCCCGGTTGTGATTCTGGCCATATGGGGACGGTTTCATGAACTCAAATGTATTGAGATCAATAGTGGTAATATCAGGACTCACTACTGCAGTGTAGTTTTCAGCTATCCTTGCCAGCAGAGGCTCCAGCCATCCATTAAAGCATTCACCTGTGAATACATCCACATAGGACACTGCATCACAACTACTTTCTTATTAAAAACCACTAAATTGCTTACTTTAGAATGTAAATCCATAGCAGCTATGGCTTTAAAGAATAGTAGAAACTGTTTTGGAACGATGTGTTTGTGTGCGTTTAAGGGTGTGGAAACTAGTTTTTCAATGTGTGAGTAGCGTCAGTGGTGCTGACTAACAATGAGCATCCAGAAAGGTGAGTGTGTCACCGGTCGCCACGGAGGCACCCAGCAGGCGAGCAGTTATGAGTCCTTTTCTCTCGCGCTGGCGGATAACTCGTACAATGTTTAGCTGCTTCAAATACTCATCCAGCTCGTCCTTCAACACATCTGAAAGTGTGGGATAGCCTTTAGAGTTACAATTACAGACATGATTAATCTGATGGATGCACAGGGAAGTTTAAACAGAGCTTTGAACAAAAAAAAAAAAAAAAAAAACCCCACAATGTTTTTTTAA
>VUQI01003830.1:19596-30672 GCA_015106735.1 Paratilapia polleni | reverse complement strand
ATATAGTATTTAACTGTATGTCACTGATAATAACATATTTTATTTGTTTTCTGCGTTCACAGAAGTGTTTAACTTCAGATGGATTAAAAAACTGTTGCCCTCCACAGATTCTTTTCAGGTGTTTATATCACGATTTCTAAGACGACCACATCTTTTTCTTGTCTGAGTGGCTGTTGAAATGGCCAAACTATAACATGCATCTCTCAGCCTGAAGAAAAGCTTCTCATTATTGTAACACTGAAAATCAGAAAGCGTATTTTTCATTGTACCAGACTTTGAGAAATGATTTGGTCCCATCTGGGTTTGATCCCTGAATCTTCACAACGCTTTCAGATTTTTTATTTATTTTTTTTTTGGTCATCTGCCCATGAAGGGAGATGCAGCGTATGAAAGAGAAAAGCCTCAGGATTTATGGGACATTTTACTATGGCTCAAACACTAATATACTACATACTTTTACACATCATTTTTACAGCGTCTTCTGTCACATGAAAAATTATTGACGCCAAAAGAGTTATGACTCTTATACTCTGAATGAAGTTTTATTGACTGAGTAAGTTTTATTATCCAAACTGAAGACCTTTAAATCAAACTGAATGAGTTCAGAATTTGCATTAGGGTCAATTAAAAAACAAGAAAAAACAAAAACAAAACAAAAAATGTGAGCAGGGGGTTTCTTCATTTTTTTTAAACTGTTTAAGATTTAGAGATTTAACATTTTTCCATGACTCCATGCTACATAACATATTGGTGCAATACAGGCTTGCTGTCTTCACATGAAATCCTGAAAGAGATGAGTTGACCTCACATATAAAGTTATTGCTTTTTGGATTAAATGCAATAGTAAATAACTACTCAATGTTGCTGCTAGTCTTTTGAGACATTTTGAAAAATAACTGAAATAATTAAAAACTATAAAATTCAATTAACCGTCAGAGACAAAATGACAGTTTGTGTGGCCATGTACAAAGTGAATCTAGATTGGCTGAAAAGCACACACATCACACATGTATTCTTCACACCAATATATCGTTTTTACTGCACGTCTGTAAAGTGTTTGCTGATGTGTTCGTGAGAACTGTCAGTGGGTGATTTACATGTCAAGCTAAAGCAAAAAATGTAATCCCACTGATATGAAATCTCTGAGCCACTGTGCTGGGATGGTCAGGCTGCATGTATGAGAAGCAGAGGGCTTGTAATCTTTTCACTGTGACTCGCTTCTTCTGTGTGACACCGGGAAAGGGGGGGTTAATTACATTAATCCAAAACAAATAAATGTTTGGCAGCCCTTGAAAGGCTGTGGGAAATGGTTGGAGATTGAACTGAGCCTCGAGTCCCCAAACCTCAAGCTTTGATGGTTTTTACTTGACTCAGAGACTGAGAACACAGATTTGATATCCAACTGGAGCTGAACCATAGGCTGTATGACTGGCCCTCTCTGCTTCTCTCGTCCTCTCAGTATTTGTCTTCCCTTTCTTCTTCGCTCTCTCGCTTGCTTTTCTCCTTTTCTGCAGTTTAGTGCTTCCTATTTGCTTTTTACTCTTCTTTCTTTTTTTTAATCTCCCGCTCTCTGGTATTAGCATTGCTTTCTCACTCTTTGTCAAAACTTTTTATCAAAGTTCACATTTTTATTTTTCAAAACATGTAGAAGGAACAAATGATTGAAAACAGCATCAATTAAATGAAAATGAAATTTTCTTTTGTTGTTGTTCAGAGGCTTAATAAAATGTATTCTTCAGACTCCATTTATTAAGAACGGGAGCTTATGAAATTCGTTCTTTTTGGCTTAAATTTTCTCCCTTGAACAGTGGGTCATACATATAACTTTGTTCTAAGTTGCCCAGAAATTTTTCTTCTGCCTTATTCTTTTTGTTTGTTAGTCAGTCAGTAACTTGGCATAACGGCCACAGATCTGCTTCATATTTAAGCATGTTGTAGCATCAGTTGAATCTCTTTCTGTCAAGTTGGCTTTGCTGGTCACTCCTCTACTTAGACTGAAATGTCTGGAATATGTGGTGGGTGGACTGCCATGAACCAACATTATTTCTACATTAATATGTGTAAAAAAAAAAAGTCCATAGGTTCATGCTCCCCTGATTATTTTGGTGATCCATTAGGTTTTCCACTGGTGCCAAAAAATGGCCAGTCATCTGCCTGTTCAGAAATTTATGCTAGATTCTTATAATGATTCAGATCCTCGTTTTTCCTTGAGTGCCACCATGAGGTTGACATTTGGGGTTTTGAGTTAAGTCATAGACTGACATGGTACAATAGTTAATTAGAGTTAGAACTGTAATTAGAAATTTTGGTGTTCCCCAGTCGAATGCTTGCTAAACTAATGACAGTTATTCATTCATTGACCTGAGCTGTAATCCATCCATCCATCCATCCATCAAACATCTTAACCATTTATCTAACTATGATTGTAGGGGGGAATGGAGCCTAACCCAGCTGACATTAGACGAGAGGTGGGGCAAACCCTAGACAGGTCGCCAGTGCAACACAGGACTAACACAGGCAGACAGACAGACAGACAGGCAACCGTTCACATCCCCACCTACGGCCAATTTAGAATCACCAGTTACCTAACATGCATGTCTTTGGATTGTGGGAAGAAATCAGAGCACCAGGAGGAAACCCACACAGGCACATGGACAACATGCAAACTCCACACATGAAGGCCCCAGCCTTCCATCAGGCTCAAATCCAAAGCCTTCTTTCTGTGAGGCTACAGTGCAAATCACTGCATCGCCACGCCAATTTCATATACAAAAAAAACCAAACAAAAAACTCTCAGTATCGTTTGTCGTTTACGTGACTTTTATTGTAAGGCCTTTGTTTTGATGTTTTTTATGTACTGTATTTCCATTCATTCTCACAGTGACAGTAAACAATCACACTTTATTGCCTGGTGCTTGTTCACAGCCAGCAAACCCCATAATGAAAAAGGATGAGGGCCAAACCCAAACCCTGCCGACCCAGTAACCTATGGTTGGGAAATACTTTCACTCCACCATACAATAAGTGTGTGAGAAATACATGTGAATGGGACTCTTCTCACAGTATATCACCCAATACTTGTGGACCAATCTTGGGAACAAACATTATTCTCCCAGGCCCTGTTGTTTTATGGTGTACTTATACATGCTCAGGGCCATGATGATGATTTATTGTGATGGCACACTGGAAGCACTGCATAACCTAATTTGTTCTGGTTTTCCTGATTGGGAAGATTATAGGGGCCTCATTGGGATGGCGACAAATGTGTCACCACACATATCTGCACATTGGCTCCGTCTCCTGGTTGTTATAAACACACACAGAAAACAATCGGGAACATTTCTCAGTGCATGACTTTTCTGGTGATATTCATCTGATATGGCACTAATTTGAATGTTGTGGTGATATTGCTAACATTTTTGAGTCAAACAAACCTTTATGTGGGGTTGGTGCTTGTTTTGTGATTGGCAAAATTTATTTGTCTGGGAAGAGTAACTGAGGTTTGAGGTTGCATCATCAGAAATAACGTCGGATGGATCAAGGAAGAGCAGAGCTGGTCTTTTCTTATCCGCCGAACTGCAAGATAATAACGTACTACATCGCAGCTAACGAAGGCTGACTGAATGGAGATGTGACTTTGACTGTATGAATTACATTTGTCACAGCATGCAATTAAAATAACATTATGCTGTGATATATGAAGCAGTCTTAAAAAAAGATAAATACAGAAACTATGCTTTTTGCTCTGGGAAAACATCAAAAGGAATAATATATTCTTGAACTACTTTGTTTGCATTTTTCTTAACTCTTTTTATCATTTATTTAAATTGCTTACTTTTTGGAGCTTCTTTGAACAACATGCTGTAGAAATGATTTTTTAAATTAAGATTTGCCTTAAGGAGGACTATATCTGGATGCAGTTAGCACGCTTGAGAGCAAAAATAAACTGGATGGAAAAGTTTACATAGATGCCAAACCCCCAACTCCTTTGGTCTGTAGGTCAAATTACCTGTTAAATAATAAGATACTAAAAAAACCTTAAGTACTCATAGGTTTGTGTGTCATTTACTATAATGAAAACTATGTTGGAACTGTAAAAAAGTTCCAAAATTTACAATGTATGTATGTAAGTATATATGTATGTATATATATATACATGTATGCACATGTGTATGTAAGTATTCATATCTGTATGTATTTATATATAGTTGTGGTCAAACTAATCATGGGCATGAATGTCATGGTAATTTTGGGTTTTTAATGATTTCTTTGAACTGATCTTTTTCTATGGTGCAATGATTATATATTATACATCTTTAATGACTTTAAAAAACTACAATTGGGTGCACAAGTTTGAATTTATTTTGGATTTTCTCTAATCCTCACAGGGTCAAAATTATACATATAAGATCAAATATACAAACCTACTAATATTTGGTTAAATGTCCCTTAGCAAGTTGTACCTCAACCAGACGCTTTTGGTAGCCATCAACAAGCTTCTGGCATCATTCTGGCTGGATATATAGCTTATAGTTAGGGCTGGATCAGGTGACCCTGAACCATCCCTTAGTTACGCTGCAATAGGCCTACGCTGCTGGGGGCTTCCCATGACGCACTGAGCACTTCCTCTTCATCACTTCCTTTCACTCTCCATGTGTTTATACACCACTTGCATTTAATCATTAGTTATTATTAAACTCTGTCTCTCTCTCCCACAGTGTGTCTTTTGTCCTGTCTCCCTCTGCTCTCTTCTGTTTCCACTTATCCCCAACCGGTCACGGCAGATGGCTGCGCCTGGTTCTGCCAGAGGTTTCTTCCTGTTAAAAGGGAGTTTCTCCTTCCCACTGTTGCCAAGTGCTTGCTCATAGGGGGTCGTCGACTGTTGGGGTTTTCTGTCTAATATCGTAGGGTCTTTACTCTAAAATATAAAGCACCTTGAGGCGACTGTTGTTGTGATTTGGCGCTATATAAATAAAATGGAATTGAATTGAATATTTTACCACTCTTCTTGGGAGAATTGTTATTCATTTAAATTGATTGGTTTCCTGGCACGCACCTGGCTTTTAAGCATAGGCCACAAATTTTCAATAGGGTTGAGGTCAGGGCTTTGGGAAGGCCATTCCAGAAGCTTAATGTTAGCCTGCTTTATCAATTCCAAAACCAGTTTTGTTGTATGTTTGGGATCATTGTCCTGTTGGAACACCCAGATGTGTCCAGGTTTCAGCTGTCTAGCTGTTGATTTGAGGTGAAGTTGAAGAATTTGGAGATAGTCCTTCTTCTTCATTATTCCATCTACTTTGTGCAATGGCAGGAAAACAGCCATAGAGCATGATGCTACCACCACCATGCTTGACAGTTGATACAGGGTTCTTAGGTTTGAAAGTCTTACCTTTGCTCCTCCAAACAAACCTCTTGTCATTGTGGCCCAATAGGTCAATCTTTGTCTTGTCTGACCATAAAACCTTTCTCCAGAAGGCATTTGGCTTGTCCATGTGGGTGGCTGCAAATTTCAGTCAAGCTTGAAGGTATTGATTTTGGAGCAGGGGCTTCTTTGTTGGTCAACACCCTGTCAGTCCACGATGATGTAAAACTCGCATCACTGTGGACAGTGACACTGGTGTTCCAGCAGTTCCCAGTTCATTGCAGACTTGAGCCTTGGTGGTTCCTGGATTGTTCCTGAACATCCTAACCAATTTCATTTCATCTGAGGGTGACAGTTTGAGTCTTCTTCCAGACATTGGCAATGTGGTGACACATCTGAATAACTTGTACTTATGTACAACTGTTTGAACGGATGATCTTGGAATCTGCAGTTGTTTAGAAATGGCTCCAAGAGACCCCAAGAGACTATCTTGTGTAAATCTACAGTTGTGTAAATCTACAGAGTGTATGTATTATATATATTTGATATATATTTGAGCTTGTATGTATAATTTTGACCCTGTGTGGATTAGAGAAAATCCAAAATAAATCCAAACTTGTGCATCCAATTCTTGTATTTTAAAGTCATTAAAGATGTATGCTGTACTATCATTGCACCCTGGAAATAGAACAGTTCAAAGAAATCATTAAAAGCCCAAAATTACCATGACATTCATGCCCATGATGAGTGTATGTAAACTTCTGACCACAATTGTAACTATTATGTATATATTCATATTGTACATACAGTATTTCCTGCTTACATGTCTAGTATTTTCAGGCCATCTCTTTGACTTTGGTGCACTTTCAAAAGAGTAATATATTTAAAAAACAGTTGATTTTATGAAATTTTGCATATCTAAACTATGGAAAAAGATCAGGTGTGAACTAACAGATGTGGGAATACTGACTCTCTGTTGCCTACAACTATTTTACTGAAAAGGTAAGTATCCCAAAATATGTAAAAATTGAAAATGTCGCTATTTCAGTTGAGCCTAAGCGGCATACATTTTAAAACAGATTCAGATCTCTGCTGCTAAAATACTGATTATAGGACCGGAAGAAAGAAAACTTTTAAACTTTTCTTATACATCTTGAAATTCTATTTTACTCAATTACAAATCGCTTCAGACTAGCATATTTGATAATCAGATCATGTGTGTCTTATGAACATTTTATGAAATACAGTAACTTTTAGTTTTTATACTTCGAGCTAAACGTGAAGCCGAAAGTGTTGATACTTTCAAATAAAAACATAAATCCAACCTTCCTAGTTGGCTTTGAATGTCCTCCTTTATTATTTTCTTGTTGAGTATTGATTACTTTTAATCATTGTATTAAATATATACTGTATTTTGTATATATTTTATCTGTTGTGTTATATCATCTTCAGTGCTTTTGTATATGTTATTAACAGTTTTGCAGCTATCTCTGAAGCACCTTGACTTGCACCAACCTGTAGAGAAGGTGATGTGTAAGTAAAATTTGACTGATTATAAACTAAATCGGAAATCTTTTTCCTCTTTTTTTCCTTCTATTTTTTTATATTGACTTTATAATGACATTTCACACCCAAAAACCGACTTTCCAAAACAATGCGTAGTGGCTGGCAGATTAGATTGTGATTCTACTTGGTAGCTTCCAAGTGCAAAGGTGTGCAATTGTAATGTGAGTGTGAACAGGATGTTCCTGCAAAAGATACTGTATTTGTTCCTGGAGGGGTATTTCTTAGTATAAAAAAGGCTACTGAAAAAAAAACAACTTTTAAGAAAAAATATTACTATAAAGTAACAAATCACACAATACATGTGTCATTCCTGTTGGGTTAATCATTCTTTAATCAGAGGCAGAGTTATCATTTTCCACACAAACCAGGGTGATCAGAATAAGTTACTAATGGACAGATTTCTGAGAAGTATATGCTTGTATAGTCTTTCTGGAGAACTTTCTAGTATTGAAAGAGGTAGACTACAGTTGGAGAGTATGTGCATATGTGTCTGCACCTCTGTCTCTGTGTGTGTGTGTGTGTGTGTGTGTATGTGTGGGCTGTTCAAGAGTGGGCGAGTGATTGTATTTCTGTGTGGTTGTCTGTACGTTAGCGTGAGGTGTGCCTGGCATTTAGATTTAACCGTCAGCATCTTAACAAACAGCGTATTTACACGCAGACAACAGTTTGTCTGATTTCTTCACATCTCTTGTAGTTAAAAGAGCTCTTCGCATCTACAGTAGATGGGTTGTAAAGGCACTATAAGGCATGTTTCTTGGGGACATAGAGAATTACACAACCATCGAAAGATCTCAGCGCTGATCAGACGCCCCTGTGGAAAGTTCTTTGTACTCCTCCAGTATAACAAACTGTAACCTGGTCTTAGATAGCTGTGCTCTGTGAATGGAATTAACTTTGAGGTTCAAAGCAAAATTTCAAAATGAAAAATTACACAAGTGAGTTACTGTAATGTCACTTATTGCCTAAGCATATCATGTTAATGCTACAAACCAGTAAAGTACAATCAACTGACTTTAAATTTTCACATTGCCTTTTATTTTATTTTAGCACTGATGGAAGCTTGGTCACTGTTGCATGACACAAATTATCTAAAAGTTATATACAAGGCACAAGACTCCATTTCAAAATGTCAAATTACCCTTGAAAAGGAGAAGCTTTGGTCTATGGCTCACTTCAGCAGAAGGATTATTGACATAATATCAAAAGATTGTCACTTCTGGAAATTACATTCTGTGACTGTGTATTTACTTTTGTATGATGTAAGTATATTTAATACAAGCCATATCAAGTCTGTCATTAAATGTCATAAAATAATGAAAAAATAGCGTAAAACTGAAGATAAAAAGCACCGATCTAGGGGTAGCATTAACAGTAGGGTATGTCTAACATTAGGCATCTGCTGACTGATTTGCCAATTACAGAACATTAAAATCCAAAAGTAGTGGACAACCAATGAAACATCTGCTTTTGCTCTTTGCAGTTTGTGTAACAGTTTTCAGAAAAAAAAAAAATTCATTACAGTAGTCAAGTCTGTTGGTGATAAAAGCATTCATCTGCCTTTCAATATCTGGCTGCGCTCCTGAGAAGATAAAAGCCAATTTTGTTGATTTTTATGATGTGAAACTCAAGTCAGGATCAAAAAGCACACCAAGGTTACTAGCTCGGGGCTCGACGTTCAGTGCCAAGGACTTTCAGTTGGTGCACAGTCTTTCTCTCTGGGCCTTTGCTCCAGAAATTAACCACAGTAACTTTAATGTTTGAGCAAAGTGCCAAAGAACAACCAAGACCAAACCACACTGATGAGAAACAATGCAAATCACCCCAAACCAAAAGTATATCCTAAAAGGAATTATTTAATGATCATATCAAACTGATAAAGTGAATTTTCAAGTCATTAGAGCTACATCTTGATCTAATTCAGCAGCTGAATGATGTCAAATACTTTTTGCATGAGTGAATGAAATGAGGGCTGAACCACATTCTTTTAATTGTCACTTGCAAAGATTACATACTTCAGCGAGAAAACCAAATAACATAAAATTGCAAAATAACCTTCAGAAGAAATGTTGTGTTGTAATTAATGAGTTATAATTTTAAGAACATCTAAGCTCTCTTACAATGCGTAACGAGTGAAAATCACACTTTTTCCCCAAAATTTCGCTCAAGTATGTTTGACTGAAGGGAAAGTTACATAGTACTGTACATCTTCTCATAAGACCTTCAAAACTGCATATTTTCAAAATGCGGTACTTATCATCGCTGTGTTAGTTATCTAAAATAAGAAAGGTAATCTCAAACTAAATCATTCCCTTTGTTCTGTAAGATGTTCATCTAAACAGTATGGCCTCACTTTAAGGGAAATATCGCATATGTTTTTAAAGGATCACTTAGCAGTACTTACTTCTACTAACTTTTGCCCTTTTTTTTCTTCCGTCTGTTGTTGAATTTCTAAACTATTACTTTTTTCTTTGAAACAGCCTAATTGAGTGACAGTTTTATACTTTTCCCACTGCTGCTGTGCACAGAATCATAAAAACCTGGATCTTTGGCACAAGGATTTTCATATCTGATCTTGTGGTTTAAAGAGGCGTTTGGTGTGATCAGCTCATAACCAGGTGCAGGCAAAAGCTACAAAATACACGAACCACAGCCCTACCTGCCAGGTAGCAATGTGGCAGTCGTGAAATTAAATTTCCTCGGCAGCTCCCCGCCTGTGTCTTGGGGCTGAAAGCCGGGCTGTTTTATACAGTGGAAGGCACAGGCACACAGAGATACCAAACCATCCTTTACCTCCTTTGATGTTGGCGAGGCACCTGAGGGGGAAAATATGGAGAATGTGTTGATTACAGATTCAAGTATTCAGTACACACATTGATGCTGGGTGCAGTATATGGCGGGAGGCTCGGCGTAGCAGTTTGATAGTTTGTGGTAAAAGTGCTGGCAGGGGCACAGCTTTCCTCATCCTGCCAAGTCTGTGGTTTCATATTGTGATTATCAGCTGCAGATGTGAATCAGAGTATAAGCTATATAAGCTTTTCTTTATCACTTTGGCCAAAAATATAGGCTTTACTTGGACTTTTTTTTTTTTTTGTGAGTATTGTATGTCAGTTGGTGAATGCTTTTATCAATACTACCTTAAACAAGCATAGATGGTGTAGAGCTCTGTCATTACTGGAGGTGCCTTAAAGGCTTGGCTACAAAGCCAAAAATACCGGTGTTGATTTAACAGCACGAGTGCCACAATTAGCAGTATGCCAGTGTTTCAGTATTGTATATACCATATTTGGTTTTGAACAAAGCCAGAACAGGTGCACAAATTTTTAAAACTAGTTTTGGTTGCAGAAGACAACAGAGTGGGATAAATACCCCAATTTTTAATACAACTGCTAGAACATATATTCTCCATTAAGCTGCAGAGAGTTTCCCCTATGCTGAGCCCCGATTGGGTAACTGTGTTTGCACAGAGCAACTATGTAACATTTAAAAGGCAATCAATGATGGAGCAGGGGAGTACTAGAACTATTGGGCAATGCCATAGCATTACCTCAGTTTCCACAGAACAAGGCGGCAGGTGGCTGCATGTGCGACATGGCAGTGATTATCAGCACATCTCTGGCAGGCAGATACTGAGAAAATGACTGTTAACTAGCTTACACTACATTTCCTTGGACGCCATGAATGAGAGATAAAGATCGTTGCATCTGCTGCGTACAGAGTGCCACATACAAACACTACATCTCTCTCCACACGCACTCACAAACATGCATAGACACACTCGTGCTGAAAATGAGTCACCGCTCCACTTGCAGCACTCTGACCACAGTTGAGCCTTGACATTTTCTCATGCCTCCAATGTATTTACCAAAGTTCAGACAGGAAGGACACGTCTCTCACTTTTCCTATCATGTCACTCACTTGTAAACAAAGATGCTGATCAAAACAAAAAAGGCAAAGAAACGTATAATTTCTATGTTGAGATCATTGGACTGCACGATGACAAACGGCTCAGTTCCAACTTGCCCCCCCCCCCCCCCCCCCCCACCCCCCCCCCCCCCCACCCCCTCCCCCCCCCCCAACCCCCACCCCTACCCCCACCCCCTAACCCTAACCCTAACCCTAACCCTAACCCCTAACCCTAACCCTAACCC
>VUQI01003829.1:16349-28387 GCA_015106735.1 Paratilapia polleni | reverse complement strand
CATTCCCACCGGGAAACATGGTGGTGGCAGCATCATGCTGTGGGGATGATTTTCTTCAGCAGGGACAGGGAAGATGGATGGAGCTAAATACAGGGCAATCCTGGAAGAAAACCTGTTAGAGGCTGCAAAAGACTTGAGACTAGGGCGGAAGTTTACCTTCCAGCAGGACAATGTCCCTAAACATACAGCCAGAGCTACAATGGAGTGGTTTAGATCAAAGCATATTCATGTGTTAGAATGACCCAGTCAAAGTCCAGACCTAAATCCTATTAAGAATCTGTGGCAAGACTTGAAAATTGCTGTTCATAGACGCTCTCCATCCAATCTGACTGAACTGGAGCTATTTTGCAAAGAAGAATGGCAAAAACTGCAGTCTCTAGATATGCAAAGCTGGTAGAGACATACTCCACAAGACTTGCAGTTGTAACTGCAGCGAAAGGTGGTTCGACAAAGTATTGACTTGGGGGGCTGAATACTAATGCACGCCACACTTTTCAGATTTTTATTTGTAAAACATTTGAACACCATGTATCATTTGCCTTCCACTTCACAATTATGTGATACTTTGTGTTGTTCTATCACATAAAATCCCAATAAAATACATTTAAGTTTGTGGTTGTAATGTGACAAAATGTGGAAAAGTTCAAGGGGTGTGAATACTTATGCAAGGCACTGTATTTGGGCAAGAAGTGATATCTATTAAATTAATATGATGTAAAAGAGTTTAGAAGGAGCAGGACTTTAAACTGAAGACTTTAATCCAGTGTTGATGTTGTGATCATTAAATAAGTACCATAATGGATTTATTATTTGGTTAATATTTGGACATTTAGTGCATTATTATGCAATGAAAAGAGATGAAAAAAGAAGACATTTGACAAGAATGACTCACCGTTTAAAATTGTGAAATTATTTATGTGTCAACATATTTCCCACATACACATCATTTTTAACTGTGATAGTTTAACAGTCACCACAGATGGTTTCCAGTGCTTTTATTTACAGAAAAGTGACTAGACTTCATGTTACTGTACACTTTGATATTTTCCCTTTTTATAAATACCCATAGGGTAATAGGTCCTCAGTAGCTTTGAGTGCATTATATAAAACACACAACCCTAGGTTAATGCGTCCTTTACTAGCCATACAAAACAGACAACAAAGTACCAATTGTAACATAGAAAATAAAGGATACACCATGTTACAAAGTTACAGAAAATACATACTATATATATATATATATATATATATATATATATATATATATATATATATATAGTCACAGAAAAACAGCAGAAAAGCTTGCGACAGAATACACTTTTTCTTTTTGAGTCACAGCGTTCAATCATTAAAAAAGTATCCAATTGGAGACACCTCAACACACTGATCAAGGTCTTTCATGAGTTTATATCGGTCACCTGTGATGTTTGGCTTTGGGCCACTGTATGTATCCCAGGAGAAGGTTAAGGCAGTGCAGTTCATCATCACCATCATCAACCCACAGCACAAGCATCTGCTGCAGAGGGCTGACGACAGGATGCTGCACAGTGCTGAGCAACCAGAGGAGACAGTGTTGTGACTGAGATTGTACAGCTTACAGCACACAGAGCCATCAGTCACTGACAGCCTGTTGGTGGGACCATGTGTGCGCTGACCTGACTGACCAGGGAAACTCTGGCAGAGGTGTACATTCCTTAAAACAAAGGCACAGTTTGGCAGCAGCATTGCACTCTCAAAATGATTTTGCTGCAATCCATTTTCTTCTTCCATTAACTCTTGAAGAAATTTTAATAAACCTCCACACAAATTACACCACAATCATCAGAGTGACTGATGTAATGAGTGTTTACAAAATTGTCAGTACGTCCACACCATGATTTGTTTACCTTACATTGGCACGTTTTACTCTCTGCTCCTTTTTTTTCATGCACTTGATTGGAAGTGTTCAGAGTTTTTGGACACAGATCTCAGTTTAAAGGCTATTTGGCCCAGCCAGTTGTGGCCTCACCGTTGATGTAGGCAAAGCCGGGGAAATGTTGTGAGTGTTCGTACTCTGAGTTCCTACGTGGGCCCAGGGGGGAGTACATATCCCCAGAGGTGGCATAGCGGGATGAATGCATAGGTGGGCTGGTGTAACAGCTGTTACCAGGTGATACATCTGGCCACCGGGGGGCGACAGGTGTGGGGTGCAACCGAGGAGTGCTGCCCATCAGGCAGGGCTCCATTCGGGACATCTGACCATTGAGTTGGTACTGTGGAGAGGAAAAAGAGGAGGTAAGTAGTGGTGATGGTGAAGGAAAAAGTGGCACATAGCCTCCTCTAAAATACTGTTTTCTGTTTTTCTTGATCTGAGCTTAAGAGCAACTGTTAGGTGGATTTTATCTGTTTTCAACCTTTATATTGAGCTGCCTGACAGCAAGTAAGTGAAAAATATTGCGAAAAATTATAAATTTATAAAAGGTTTAAATGTGGCCCTCTCTGCACTGCCAGGAGTAAACTGTGAGGTTGATACGGACCCTCAAATTCCCTTTTACAGAGGTCTCAGGGTCCTGAAAGGTGGCCATGGCCCTGCTGATATCATATTTGATGCTGTATTAAGCGTATAATATTGGGTGTGAACTGACCCTGCTGCTGGTAATTTCCTGTCAGGGGAAATTGCTTCACAAGTTGTGCCACAGTGGTCAAAATAGAAAATTAAGCCACTTAAGAAAATGAGGGTTTCACAAAAAAAGTGCTTTTCCTGTGTGTGTGTATGTTATATCTGTTGCCTGTGGTGACTGACCTCAAACAGCACTGACTAAATCTGCCTGTTGACAAAAATATTTTGCACAGATGGAGATCCGGCAAAGTTTTCGGATCATTTCAGCTCCTTGTCCAACCTCTCGCAGTGACAAAATGCAGGCATTGTCCCAATTTAAGCACAGACGGGTGTAAAAAAAAAAAAAGTGGAAGTAGGACCCTTTTCCCTTTTCTCACTAAATATAAACACGACAGTCGAAGCCATTATGAGGGATCATGGCATGGAAAAAGACAGTCAGTGCAGAACAGGCGGCTCAGCTGCCTCTTTTTCACAAGCAGAAAAGAGACCATTGAATAACAATATTTTAATAAACGCCCCTTGCCCTGCTCCGTGGCTACTGGCTCACACAGATGAAGAGACTATTGAGAGCTGGAAAGAGGAGTAACAGAGCAGGGCCCCTCTTGGCCCCAGCCGAGCCACCTTTCACTGTCTGCTTCCGCTGTGTGGAGAGGGTGATTCAGGGACTTTTAGAAACACTGCGAATGCTGAGGCCCAGCTGATCTCCTCCCTCTATAAAGGCAGCAGAGGCTGGAGGACCCTTGACAGGAAATTGCCATCAAAAGAATAAAACTCACACAACCCGCGACATGAGCTGTAACATCAGCGACTCCATCCTAATAACCTTTTTTCCCCTCACATTTAAATCTATTTATTCTCTCTTTTAGAACAGCTCAGATGCTGATGTCGGTCTGATCATATTCTAGTATCCTCACATAGAGCATATCAACACTGGCTTATTTTGTATGTGCTGTATGAGACCTAGTTATATATTTCAGTGCTCATGTAATGCTTACAGTTTAGGTAATAATAAGGTATTAGACATTCACACACAGTATTAAACATCCCATTCATACCTGTCCATGAAATATGAGCTTCATGCATCAACATCGATGAAATAACTTGCAGCTTTTAATCATTCATGAACTTTTTGAGGTTTAAAGATTAGATGCTATGTAAAGAAAGTTAAACTTTGATTCAGGTTAATCAACTACAACATTAAACTGTAACATGTTATTGTCTTAATTGCTACATCTGCTAAATGGTAAAATTATAAAAGTGGGCAATTTTCATAATGGGTACTTTTATTTTTGAATGTTTACTGTGCTGATGATAATCCTGGGTAAAATGATAAGGCTTTCTATTACATATAAACTAACGTGGCATTTTCATACTGTGGTGTTGCTACTTTTATTTAAGAATCTCTTTGCTTTCTTCCCCTTTGCTTCTTCTGACACTGTTTAACTTACAGTTTTACCCCCAGGCTGAGAAAGTCTGCAAATGTTCCTTCACTTTGGAAAATACATAAATGCCATGCATGATTTGAGATCATTCAAACAGTCAGAGTTTGTTATCTTTGGAATCTAACAAATTAAAAATTTTAAAAAGCAGAATAAACTGATTTGAATTAATCTGAACTGCTACCAAATCCCATCCCTGAGTGACAGAGCCTAACCTGTGCAGATGAGCGGTGGTAGGCAGAGTAGTGCAGGGGGGCTGGGATTGCCGGCTCGTGGGCCAGACTCGGGTACTGGCTCTGGATGGAGTGGGGATGCTGGTTGGCGTAAGTGCCATAGTTGTAGCTACCAGTATACCTAAAATGGAGTTAAGCAGTTGGAATTCATTAAATATAACAAATCAAATTTCAAAAATGGTTTGAGAATATATTTTAATGTTGCAATCATAATCACCCGTGCTCCTCCCTGTGGGTGTAGACTGGCATCCTGTGGGCAGAAGATGGAGGGGGGACTGGAGCGCTGCTCCTCATACAGGACAGCTGCTGTCCGGCCTCTGGAGTGGAGCCGCCTGCTGTTGTCACTGTGTATGTAAGGGACCAGGTATATGACTGAACAGCGCCTGGTAGACACATATATGGGCACAGAGACAGATGCTTTGGCGCAGAGGAATTATGTTAAACTCTGCTTATTCAGGTCTTTTGTGTCCAAGTCCTGTCTCACCTGTGGTGGCAGGTACTCCGGTGTACTCCGGGGACACGGCTGCAGTGGGGGAGCTGGCCGAGGAGACGCCCACAGAATGGACTGACCGAGCAGGAGAGTAGGATCCTGGAGACGGGGAAGCAGGGGCAGTTTCTGTCAGCGTAAATTCTTCCTCTCTCTCTGCTGAAGGCGTCAGGAGAACAGAAAAGGTTGTTAAACAATGAGGGATGCAGCGTTTGGTGTTCAAGAGCCAGAACAAATGTGCAGTTAGACAAAAAACTCTTTTTGTGTCACAGAAAAAGGCTCATTTTGAATTATTCCACAGCAGCAGAAAATTCCTATTTTCTTATTCATTATTGCAGGTTTACTGCAAACAAATTTACACATTTATTTTATTTTATATTAAGTAAATAAATAATTTATAATCAAGAGAACTGAACAGGAACAGGAACACTTTACAGCAGTAAAAGTTTGGACCGATAAGAATAAACTACCTCTGTCGAGGTTTCTGAGGTTTTTCTGGACAGTGACTACCAACCTCTACGTCTATCTAAGTATATGAAAATTCTGTTTTCATGTTTTACTTTATATTGCATTTTACCAGTCATGCTCATTACTGACTAATCTGTTGAGTATTTTCGCAATTCCTTTATTCTCATTGGGTTCAAAAAATTTCAGAAAATAGTGACGTATATACCTCATTCGTTCACATAAAACAAAGCACGGAGCAAATTCTCACAAATTCTGAGCTGGAAATGGACAATCTTGGTGTTTTACTAGAACAATGGTTTATACATTTAATTAAACATAAAGAAAAACGAAATTACCCTACCAATTAACAAATATTTAGCAGATTGTTTAAGTCAAGTCACTTGAACATGACAAGAGTTGACACAAAATGCTTTCCAGGCAGACACATTTACATTCCAGGTTTCCAAAATCCCAATTTCACAACACAAAACTCACATAAACGAACATGATGAAAATGAAAACCAAGCAAAAATTACAATGATGATAAAATATGATAAATAAATAAAATAGTATAAAAACCCTTGGATAGAATCATAAAAGGAGTCAAAAATAAAAATCAAAATAAATACAATAAATAAAATCCAACAAGAGAATCAACAGTAAACAACAACAATAAAAGATCACTAAGGAAACATTCACAGCGGACTTGATCAACCCATGAGGCACCTCAGATTTAACTAAAACTAAGTGAAAACAGGGACTAAACTAACTTAAACTGATTTAAAATTGCCAGCTGTTGGACAGGTTTTTATGTGGGATGGCAGACTATTCCAGAGCCTGGGGGCAACAACAGCAAAAGGCCCAGTCACCTTTAAAGTTTTTGGCGAGAAAAGAGGAAGTGAGAGAATTTGCTGGGAGGATGACCTCAGTGATCTGGAGGCAAATATGGAGTTAAAAGTATTATATTGTGGAGCTAATCCACAGAGGGCTTTAAAAACAAATAATAACATTTTAAAAATCAATTCTAAATTTCACAGGTAGCCAGTGCAATTGAGCTAAAACAGGAGTGATGTGCTGTGTTTTCTTTGCACCAGTTACAAGGCAAGCAGCTGCATTTTGAACCATCTGCAATCAAGGAAGAGCAGAAATGCACAATCCTAAACATGAGAAGTTACAGCAGTCCAGTAGTCCAGGATATTCATAGAGCTTGGGGGTGTACTGACAGCCTGTAGCTGTGCTGTCAGTTATCAAGTTCACCTACAGCTAGAATTCTCACCTGTGCTTCCCTCGCCTTTCATGGCCCTCATAAGGTCGTTGGCCCTCTCCTGGCAGTGCAGGGACTCCAGCAGGTAAAGCACATAATCATCAAACATGAGATGGATCAGGTGGAAGGAGCCTGCAGACATATTGAAGAAAAGATAATCAAATATTTGAAGAGTTTATATGGAATTAACTGTGCGGTCCCAGCAAGTCGAAGAAACCAAACAAACGTCTGTCCAGGATGTAAATGATTACAACCATTAATATGATGACATCACATCCTGCAGACTGTTATTAAAAAGGAGCGAGCACACTTGTTTCCGTGTGCAGAGCCAGTGCCAGAAATATGTCATCTGACCCCGGGGTCACACGAAAGATGAGACTGTGGCATGTGAGGGAGTGTCACAATTGTGTCATTGTGCCGGCCGCTTCTGCTGCCGCCGTGTGCATAATAAACACTTGTGGCCATTCAGTGGTGTAACATTGACCAGTCATAAAATGGAAAAGACAGGCAAACACATCGGGAGAGGGGAGGGGCGGCTTTTGTTAATTAGCTGTTTGTGCACAGAGACCTGCTTTATCAAAACACTGCAACCAGCTGTGTCTTTGATATTCACAGACAGGGACCGAGGAGAGGAAGGAGAAGCCATTTTCTTTTATTTTATTTTTACTGCTCGTCACTTACTGCAAACCTCTGCTGTGCACAGCAAGCTGTTAAAGCAGCAGCCATTTCACTTGTTCCTACTTTCTCCTTATTTTACAAGCTAATCCAGCAGAGGGTTCCAATGAACATTTCGTTTAATATGTTTACCTTAGTTAGATTTGGCTCATATCAGTGTTGATATGTGAAAAAAGAAAGAAAGAACGATTTTTAACTAACCCCGGATGAGTGAGGGGAAGTCTTTATACTTACACTAAAAAAAGCTCAAGTTGCCCTAAAGGGAACCTCTGTTGGGAAAGATATTATATATGTAACTATTTTCAATGGTTTTTTAGTGGAAAGTTAAATGTAAGAAGTTGTAGTCTGACAAATGTTTTGCCATTGCAGCAGCTTTTTTGTTCAATGTACACACATGACACAGTAAATAAATAACACGGTAATAGCTGTGTGTTCTCTGTCTGTTGAATGAAGGAATGATGACAAAGCAGGAGCAGCTCACCAAAGCTGGGCGCGCTGTGCAGGGTCATATCCCGGATGACTCTGGTACCAAAACATGACCACATCAGCAGGAACTGTTGGGCCACCTTCTTCAGAGTCCCGGGCCTCTTCCCCGCCACCTAGACAGAACATTTCCATGAGAAAAGAGGGGGAAGGGTGGGGACGCCAGGGTGGAATTAACCCCCGGGTCCGTATTGGGGCTTAACCCTCAGGAACGAAAAACATGTCAACAAGTCAACTATTTAATTTGCCCCCAGGGACACGCCTTCCTATTGAACTATTGTCTGAGCGGTCCAAGACGTTGCCGCGGATACCAAATTTTACAAGCCCATATCTGGCACATAATGGACGCAAATGGGAAGCTTGAAGACATCATTAACTGGGAGGATTGCAACCTAAGTGCCTCTGTCTAAGAAAGACATGCGGGGAAGAGGGCTTTTGGCCGCAGGTGTCTCAGGGAAGGGAGGACTATCAGAGTTCTCATCATCAGCATGAAAAATACACACTCTTCACCAGTGACGCTTACACCAAAGTATCTAAACAATCACACAAAAATGTGCTTAGTTTTCCTAAATGAGGGAAAAGGTTTGTTAGCTGTCTGACCTTGACGACACAACGGTCCACCATCGAGTCCAGCCACTCAATGTAAGCCTCGATTGGAGACTGCTCCTCCAGCAGACGATCAAATTCCTGATACACTGTGACAGGAGGGAACATTATGTTATGTTACAAGAACAGAAATAGCACCTTCACGCAGCAGCTTCTACGTATGTGTGACCTTTGACCCTGTCAGGACTTATTCAGAGGAGCAAGGGTGCAGTGAATTGGAGATGCTCCGCAGGGTGTTAGAGAGCAGATTGAACTTGTTTAACCTTTTGCTCTCCGTCATTAATGCTCTGACTCTGCTGGTCGTGGGAATGACTGTCCCTCGGTGAGTTGTTTATGTCAAAGTAAAGTGTAATTCTCCACCCGTCTGGCTGTGTCAGAGTGACTTACAGTGGATAATAAGCTGTCTGTGCTCCTCCTGCGAGTCCTCCATGGTGTAAAGTGTCTGCTTGGTGATGCTGTTCAAGTCCACATTCCTCCAGTCCTCCAGCATTTGAAAGGTGATGTCGGCACTGTTTATCACAGTCCGCGATGCCTTGGGACAGATAAGTCAACAATATGACAAACCCAAGCATACCCATATCCCTTATCAGCTTTGTTCTTTCATATGGATTTTATTAAAAACATTCAGACCATGATAGGCACCTGACATAGATGGTTTAATGATGTTTGCCGCTTTAGAATCTGAGAAAATCTCCTTGACACTGAAACAAGAAAGGAGAAAAAATACAGTCAATCCAATGATTTTTTTAAAATATAGAAATATAAAATCCTTCTTAAGAAGAAAACAATCATGTTGTTATATTTTATACTTACATTCAAATTTGATATTCCTCAGGTTTTCTGGAAGGTCATGAAGTGCTATTTTAAGCCACTCATCGAGCTGTTTGGCAAATTTTCGAATGACCTGAGTTAAACTGTACAGATGAGGAAAAACAGAAGCACAATTAATAACCGAGACACCACACAAGATTTAATTAAATAAGGGTCACAACAAAAAAAAAAAAAGAAAAGTCTTTTAAATAACCAATTAACTGTTTGGACTATAAAAACAGAAAAAGATGACGAGTGCACCATGAGGTAAAACACTGACGCTCAATGAAGTTCTTCAAGTTTACTATCATTTGTGACATATCTGTGTGTTTTTGCTTGGCTGTTGTAAAGGAGGACTCAACCTCAAATCTAATATTCTGATTTTTTACTTTTTAAAAAAAATTGTACGTATAAATCCAGACGAGACTTGACTCAAGACTTGGAAGTTGATTCAGCGCATTTTGAAAAAGAGCTACCCAGTCTTTAGACATGATCGAAAGCTAATCATGGCTCCAAACAAATCATAAATTTTCACTTTTCCAAAGGTAGAATTTGTGTAAACTTAAGATGTGCATGCAAATCATCAGAAATGACATGACATGAGCCTACAAGACGCTGCTTACATAGCAGTATAATATAGTAAAACGTATAGCTGCATAAGCTGTGTACAAGGCAATGATAATAATAATTAAAAAAAAAAAGAAGAAGGTAGGATAAATCTTGATATTACTGTTACTGCAATGTCCTAATTCAACAAATTCACCCTTCAGTTTACACAAGTAGAAGAAAAGCTTTTAACATCCAGTTTGAGCAACAAGACTGAGAGTCACAACACACCCTCACCTATCAGGCAGTGCTTGCAGGACGGTGGGCATCAGCACCCCCGAGATGGCCTTATAGAGGATGGAGTCACAGACACCGACTATGTTCACCACTGTGGGGGAGCCGAGGACAGGAAGCATGTGGGGGGGCATGCCCTGCCAGAAGTGCAGCAGGAAGCTTTGGACCTGTGGAGATCACACAGCGACATATTACAAACATACAGTGAACAGACACTGAATGTGCTTAAACAGACTTGAAACTGGTCATTTAAAGCAGAAAAGGCCTCGCCTCGTCAAAGTTGGCTCGAATAACGGTGTCCAGTATCCTCTGACAGTGCGTTCTGTACATCATGATGAAGGTTGACACCTGTGGGCAACAACAGAGTATTAATCTAATTGCATAACAAACTTAAGAGCTTTTTTTCCTCTTTTGGGGAAACTAAAAAAAAAAGTGTTGCAAAAACAAGAAGATAAATCTTGAACAAGCATGTGAGCCAGTAAATAGATGTTACAGGTCTAGGCTTGAGCGGAGTAATATAAAACGAGCTTTAGAGATCAGCAAAACACAAACCATTTAAAATCATGGCCCCCCTTTAAAAGCCGGACAGCTAGTGCCTGTCCTTTTGTCCACAGCTAGATCTTATTATCTCCCCCAAAAGATTAAGAGTTAGAGAGGAGCCAGCATATAAATCCTCAAGGTCCTTCTCTAAACGCAAACCCACTGAAGGTCCCAGGGCAGATAAAAGAGCCAGAGGGGGCGCAGAGCTGGTGAGATGGCAAGGAACGGTGAAGGGAGGAGGGAGTTGTGGGGGCGCTGTAAGGATGGACTTTTAAAACTCCTGTTTACCCTTTCTTCTGGCAGGCTGGCAGGCAAATTTAGGTCTTTGACATTTGGAAACTCTGGCAGGAGCGTCCCCAGTTTGGAGCGCGGTGAATACGCCACTGTCTGCTTCGTGACCTCTTTCTTCCCCGTCTCGTTCACCCATGCTGCTCCCTTTTTGGAGTACATCACGTCATAATACTGGGAGGTCTCCTTCACCGCTATGCCATAGTAGTGATACCTGAGGGGCAGAGATGGTGAACAGATGAATAGCAAGGACATCCAGGATCACCATGGCTTATATATATTTGTTAATAGAAAAACAGTTTTACAAACATTTTTTAAAAAGTGTTAGTTTAAAATGATAATGCAACTTCGGGAACTAAATCAGATCTGTTAAATGTGCTGTTATAGCAAGATAGGAAATTTATGATTACATGTAAGTTAAGTAAATAAAAACTAGGTTTTAGTGTTTTTCATAGTTTTATATTAATTCATTTGTATTTTTAGTTTTCTTTCGATCAAATGCATGTCTTTTGTTTTGGATTTTTGGGTGAATAATTCCACAAGTATGGTATCAGAATAAATATACATATTTCTTTTCAAACCTGAAGTTACAGGGGGCTTCAGAAAAAATATCGGCTTCAAAACATTAGAAAATACATAAAATGGGCAACAACAGAGTATTAATCTAATTGCATAGCACATTTTTGGGAAACTTTTAAAAAAAAAAGTGTTACAAAAACAAGAAGATAAATCTTGAAAAAAAAGCATGTGAGCCAATAAACAGATCTTATAGCGCTAGGCTTGAGTGGAGTAAAATAACACAAACTTTAGGAAGAACATGATAAGAAAACTGATTTTAAAATATTAGAGCTACAGGAACATAAAATGTTTAACAAAATGCAGTCTATACAGGTGGTCATTAAAAGTTTTTAAACTGAGGAACTGACTCAGCTACTCTAAAAAAAAAAAACTGAAACAACTTACTTAGACTGCCCTCTTGTCCCCAGTCTTCTGGTAGTTAGTGCTGGAAACTGCTGCCTTATGATCTGTTTATTGTGAGAGAGAAATACCCTTAGTAAGTATAGAAATAGAAGCTGATTTTTTAAAATATTGATTAAAAAAGAAAGAAAAAGAAAAGGTGGTGTAAAGAGGTGGCATAAGGAGCCTGTTTAGCAGGAAAAGGCTGTGTGTATTTTATCTATTACCTAATAAATATGTGAATACAGTATGCATAAGTCAACAGAATATTCTGCGCTTTATCTTTAGCTCTTAGTGAGAAAGCATTTAATAAAGTGGGTCTCCTAGTTGTATCCACAGGGAGGTCCGTGAAGAAGAAAAGCTTTCAGTG
>VUQI01003827.1:4945-15863 GCA_015106735.1 Paratilapia polleni | reverse complement strand
TGTTAAATCTCTGCTCCTTCTTGGCCAAGTCACTCTTAAAAAGACTTTTACCTGGATAAATAAAGTATGTTTTTATATTATCGCAAGTTTTCACAGTTCTAATAAAAATTTCAAAAACCGCTGTCATTTATTTGGGGTCTTCCTGCACCCAAACATCTACGGAAAATGTATGCTAAGCATAATTTGTGTTTGTGTTTTTAAATATGATTTAAGTGTTTTAAATTTCTTGCTACCCCCTCTTTAAATGCCAAGTCCAGACTGACCGTATAGTGTTGATCATAGCCAGACCCATCTCAACACAATAACGGGCATGGGCACGCTGTGGCTCGGGGACACCTGACACACAGTAGTAACAGTCTCCTAGTATCTTTATCCGTAAGCAGTGGTGCTCCTGTGATGATACAAAATACAAGGGAAAGAAAAAGAAGAGGGACATTAGAAGTTGGAAGTTGTTTTATATCAGCCAAAAAAAAAAAGTGCTCATGTTCTCACCTCTGCAAGTCGGTCAAAGCGTCCAAAGAGCTCATTGAGGGTTCGAACCAGATCCTGGGCCGACAGGTTCATAGATAACAAAGTGAAGCCCTTGATGTCTGCAAAAAGGATGCTAACAAAGGAGAGAAAGAGAAAGAAGTCTGAAATGAAACATTTAAATGCATTCTGCAGTAAACATATAGGCATGAGGTTTGCCCGCAACTTAATAATCAAAGTGAAAAACCATTGTGTTTTTCTTAAAAGCTTAAGGAGTGGATGGTGATTTGGAGGCCTTTGACCCTATAAAGGCTACAAGGCTTAAGCCTTGTAAATATTAACGTGTGTGTGCGTGTGTTTGTACCTGACATCTTTGTACTGGTGGATATAGATCTTGTGAAACTCTTGAGGGCTTAGATCATCTTCCATAGCATTCATGTCAGCAATCATCTCCAAGGCAACAAAGCGAGGCAGGATCGAGAGGACTAGGCGCTCCTGTGAGTCAATGTAATAACGTGACAGTCAAAGAATCGGTTAATACAGTCAAAAGGCTGATAGTAATACCTGTAGTCACATCATGTCCCTATACAGAAAATTCTCCGGCTTTGAACTACAGGACAGCTCCAGCATTCATTGTACCTGTCTCTGGTTCTCTTGTTCTAATTTGAGGCGACCCTCAATGCAGCGTCGCGTCTCCAGGAAAACCTGGCGCTGGGCGTGGTCTGTCAAGTAATGGATGAACAAGCCAGCTGTGTTCATCCCCAGGTACAGCAGGCCTTTGGCAAACACCTGCATCCAAAGAGTTTAAATGCTAGATTTATTCAGTTTATTTTAACTTGAAATCCCAAAGCACCTCAGGCAAAAAAGAGGAATAGAAAAATGAGATGAAGTCTTTTAAAAAGAGTCTGAAGGGAGAGGGGAAATTGTATGTATGGTAGGTCTTGAACCAATATTGGACTGAAGCATATGGAGGCTGGGTGGCTATAAATGGTGAATTTTAATTTAAAGTTGGTCAGGTTATTTGTATAGTCAAAAATCACAGTATCCTAGTGTGCTTTAGAGCTGAGGTAGGCAACGTGTTAGTGAAATTCACGTGAACTGAGAGGGAACTACAGTAGACTACCACATCTCCACTAGGCTCTATTTTCAGGTTTGAGAAAATCTAAGGGGAGACTCTGGTGAATCATGTCTATTCCAGAGACTGTATATAAAGGATAGCTGTCGCCACCTTAGTTGTTTGAAACCACCCATAACGAGCAAGGGGTGGGTCACACTGAGAAACCAGGACACTGTTTACTTTTAAACTCTAGGATTTCTTTTCTAGATTTCTGCCTACTGCTGATTTAAAGCCAACAAAATGCTCTTAAACTTTCCATAAACTTTAACAGACTAACCATCTCTTCAGCTACATGATACACAGGTTCAGATAAAACACTTACAATTTGAACAACGTAACAGTAGGAAAGGAAAGGGGATATTTTCACCTTTCTCAGAAGCAAAGCATCACTGTAGCAGCACACTATCTCCACCAGAATGTGCAGTATTGAGGTGAAGGAGCCTGCACAGATGGCCCACAGCAGAGGTAACGGCAGCAGTGTATATGTTGCAAACAAAGTGAACAAAAGGTACCATGATGGGTCTTTTTCCAGTCCATACACCAGTCTACCCAACACCTGCGTGGTCTGCGACAACCAGCTGGCGAGGCCAGTGTAGTGAAGCCACTGTGGGGACATGGAGTCTTTGTGGGTTAACACCACGATACACAGAACTGTGGCCAACACCATGAAGATGCCCGTCAGGAAGCCACGCAAAGTGTCTGTGGAAGCTTCTGGCGCCAACGCCAGGTATAGAATCAACACGTGTAGCTTGGCCAACACATCGATCACATTGGTGATGGCTAGAGAGTTACGTCTTTGGGTAGAAGAGTGCTGCTGGTAGAGTCTCTCCAGGTCATGGGACTTGAAGGTGTGCAATAGCGTGGGTATGTAGATGCCACAAACAGTTCGACCCCAGTACACGAAGAAGTCGGCGTCGCTGGAGTAGTCATTAAAAGTACCCCCGGTACTGGTGTGTGTGCTGGTGGAGTCACGGACCATGGGCTGGACTCTGAAAGTGGAAGAGCGGCGCTTTGTGACCCCACGCGAGGCTTTGCTGCGAATTTGCCTGTTGATCTCCTCTATGTAGGCATCAGTCACAAAGATTTTGCGTGCTGGTTCGACACCCAACTGTCAAAGGATAAAAATAAGAAGCATTTCCAGTAAGATCAGCAATCGTTCCTATGTATTCCCATGTTTGTAGAGGTGTCATGATAACGAATCAACCTTACAGTGATAGCAATAAAGAATCTGATCCTTCATTCAAAGTTCGCTTTTTAACTTTGTTTATTGTGTTTTCGTCTCTTTTTTGGCAAATGGAGGTAGATTGAGTCTGTATACAAAAGCATACAAAAAGAACAATTAAACTTAATGGATAGTGTAAAAACAGCCAGATTCACAAGGTCTCACATTCGCTATCAGTACAGTGCCAACTGACACAAAGCCACTTGGAGTATGTGAGAACAGGCTCGGAGACATTAAGAGGGAGACATGGCATTCAAAAAAATTCTGAACTTAAATCTTATGGAGAATTCTGCAATAGGAAAGAAAAAAAGTTTTTTTTAAATGCTATTTTGGGGCAAAGTCTGAAAACTTTTTAAGAATATTTTAAAAAGCTTTTTTTTGTTGCTTTTTTAAAAATCAGATTTCATTGGTGATCCTATACATTCAGCTTTATGTCCCGTGACCATTTAAAATACAGTTAATCTAGTTGATGCTTTAAAAAAAACTGCCAAAATTAAAAGCTGTTACCAGTATGGATGCCAAATGGTGAGACTTGCTTCTAGAAGCATCTTGTGAGGGTTATTATATTATCATATCTGTGCTGTTAACATGACATCAACATTTCATATTTGAAATATAAATACCAGTACCACTGCTTTATGGTGAAAAGAAACACAAATTTCACGCATCTTTTCATGAGTTTTTAATAACCATTACTGAGGCATGCTTTTGAATTAACTGCAAACAGTGTGTAGTAAGGCCAATGTTCTACGCAGACAGACACAGTGTCTTCCAGTACACAATATCCTTATAATCTTGTGGGTATGCTTGTATGCAATAAAATAAAAACCATCTTAATGCAACAATCTACTGAAGAATGGAAAAATCGATCACCTGAGCGCTGAGCGCCTGCTGGATAATGATGTGTTTTACGGCGCTCTGCCACAGCATCTTTTTCCGCCGCAGGCCAGGGGACATGGTGGCGGTTAGACGGGGCAGTTCGCGCAGCCCCATGGGGGAGACCTGTGCCGTGTCAGCGAAGGTCACCATGGTGGCACCCCTCAGCTGACCTCAGCTTTTGATATGAGATCAGGAGTAGGCAGGAGCCTGGAACATGAAGGGGAAGGTTGAGTCAGTGAGTGACATTCTGTACCAAAGCTAATCTTGCATCTACTAATATCAAATGCTGAGTCTTAAGGATCTTTGCAGTTTTCTGCATCTGAATACGTGTGAAGGATTTAATAGTCGTTGAAACTCTTTATACGTTATATAAATTGAGTAACAAATCCTTCCAAGATCCCAATTCTTCTAGATCAAATTTGTTATGCTGCACACATTCACCATGCCAGAAAGGGCCACCTGGTTGGCTCCACGTGTTGACGCAGTGTGTGCCAGAAGAAAGGCAGCTTTCCAACGAATTATCTGGCCAGATTTAGACCTGAGCTGGTTAATGCTCAGAGTTAAACTCCTCCAGGTCCTTCTGGCTCTAGATGCTGTTGTCCCACCCACTCTCAGTCTACTGCCACCAGGCTGATTCTCACCAAGATCATGTATCTGCACAGAACAGACTGGATATGATAAAACACTTCATATTAGATGAGCGGCATTAGGTCTGCCATCATGGCAGCAAAACAACATTAAGTGTGAGTGAGTGCTGTTCTTTAGCTGGATCTTTATTTGATCTTATAGCAAACATTAGAGTCTCTCTGGTGTGGAAGGATCACTTTGTCATTCCTCTGTGACTTTACAAGTGTAAACAATAAGCTCCCCGTAAGCTACAGTCTACACCTATTCTGCTAGAAAACAAAAAACAAAAAAAGGGATTGTGAGCCATTACACAACTGACCTGTAACGTTTCACATATTGTGCTTCCACTCCTAATGTCCAGATTTTGCCATCGGATATATGCATCCAGCTCGTCATAATCCATTTTCGCAGATTTATTCAGATATTTAAGACATAACCTGCTAAAGGGAAAATGAAACTTGAAGTAGTCCCCGCTGTGATGCAGCATCCAACGCTGATGTGAGGAGCGAGTTATACGTCCAGTCAAGATGTGTGGAGTTGTTCTTTCAGGATTGTAGGTCACCATCTGCACTGTTTTGAAATGATGTCAAGAACTGCCACAAAGCAGAGCTGCAGGAGTGAAGAGTGCAAAGAGGATTAATTAGTCAGCAGCCACTCTTACCGGCCTGTAAAACTGAGGTCACTGGCACCGGGACAATGCCGAGGTAAAAGCAGTGCTCTCTTATTTGACCAAGTCAACAAATCTTTTTGAAGCATTGCCAACATGTCTGCTATAGAGGATTAAAGCACAGTCACATATCTCTTTAACACACTCTTTATTTTACTTTTTTTCCCCAATTGTGATGTAGAAATAATAATAAAACAGTGGTGCTGCCTCATGCCTTTGTGCTCCCGGTTACTAAAGTACCTGTCTGTGAAATTAGTGACACGGGGTGACAAATTCCTTTCAGGCTGTGCACAGGTAAAAACAATGCCTAAAAGGCAAAGCAAGGCTGAGTTTAAAAGCAAGGAAGGTGAATCATCTCCCACATGGTAGCAGGACCCTGAGGTGCTTCAGCAAACAAAAGGCAATGAAAATGCCTTTGCTAAACATTTAAATTCAAGTGTTTCTGAGTAGGTGTACAAAGCCAATACACATCTGTCTAACTAATATATCAAGGTGCTATTTGTTTTTTATGTTTTATTTGTAGGTTGCAGATTATCATAATAAAGCATGTGCATACAAATTGTATGTTCATTTGTGATGGATTGCCAAAACTGTCCATTTGAACTTAAAGAACAGGTTCTAGTTTTTAATCCAAAACCGTCAAGTACCGTTTTCCATAGCCGTACACGTAACTAGCACATCTTCTGTATGCTGCATGTCGGTGATACTTCACGTGGTCCAATGGAGCAATCATTTCCACATTATGTTAGACCTGAGTGTTGGAAACATGAAGGTCATTGCTTCTATATAAATAAAATATTTTATACAAACAAACTCCGTCTGGTAAGACTTAAATCAGCAAATCTTCTATTCTCTTTCTTCCATGTTAAGAAAATTTGTTAAATTATAGCCTGATGGATGAAAACATTTTTTTTTTCAACAGCAACATAATCCTTTGCTTGTATTTCTTGTGTTAATTTTTGTATTATATTGTAATATTAGGCTCGTTACACAAAATAAAGACTCATTTGCATACATTGCACAAATGTCCTGATCATTTGGTTGTTGGAGATTGTTCTGGTATTTTATTACCATGTGTCATACAGTTGTCTTGAAATATCCTGGATTATTAAATCTTTGGTGGATTCTCATGTTTGGCTTTTAACAGGTTTCATGGTAACATCAACACACAAACTGTACTGTGTAATACCGTGTTTGTAACAAGGTAAAGAAGAAAAGAAGAGCACGAGACCTGAGAGTATTGATCCCTTATTGGCTGATGTCTTCAGTTGGCTTATGGACATTATTATTTTAAGCTGGTTAAAGTTTTTGAGACGTGCTTTGCTAATTGTTTCCAGGCAACATGCAAAGCCCCTAAGGCTGATGTAATGAGTTCCCATCTGTCCCACTGTGACGCTGTAGCTCAGACCTTTCTTGCTGATTACTGTACAGCTAAAAATAGCTGCCAGGTCTAAGGCAATTAGTACTACTTTAACTGCTACCTCATCAGCATAGCTTGAAATAAACCACCTTTAAATATATTTCAGAGACGGCACAACAAACAATGAGGGGGAAGGAGTAAAGTGTAGAGCAATGTAGATCATTTTGGAACAGCCCAGCTTTAGCATTCATTATAAACAAATGTCTGTGGCTGTCAGTCTACTTTAAGCGTTCAATCTGTGATTTTCCTTTGTGACTCTGACTGGAGTGAACTGTGAACTTGTTTACACCTGACGAGGAGTAAGTCCACTATGGGCAAAACTCCAGAATATAATTAGCATTACGACTAACTGCTTTAGCTATACACTAATGAGATGAATCTCACGTGCACTGAAGCTAAACCAACAGAACAGAATTGACCTAACAACCTGACTGTGTGCCAAACACCACACATATGTTGGACACAGGGCTATTTTTGTCTGTAGAAGTGTAAATCTAACATGTGTGTGAAGCACTGGCAGTTACACAAACCTCTTTAAAGTAAGGATGTGTGCAGGTCAGTAGGGGTCAAAGCATTACAGAGAGTCTTTCTAAAGTGGAGACACTTTACTATTTCCTACCACTCAAAAAGTATGTTGCATCAAAAACAACAACAACAAAAAAACCTGATTAATTCTGACTCAGTGCTTCCACCAACCGGTAGAAAGAAAGACTTCTGAAAAGCAGATGTCCCATCCTCATCTGTAGAATACATCATCCAAATAATATAGGTTATTTCTTTTAAATAAAATTTATTATAAAAGTTCTTTTTTTTTCTATTTCTACATGGAAAACGAATTGCATCGTAAGTTAAATAGTAAGTCTGTCCTCCAGTGGAGCCCAGCACTGAATAGAAAATCCTTTAAGATGTGATGAGAAGATTGAAACACTGTATGATATTTTGGAAACAGCATTAGCATCCTCTTTAGAGATTAAAGTTAAAATATTTGTCATGTATATTAACCACCAGAGTCCTCTTGACTTTTATAATCTTGGTTGCTGCTTTGCTACATCAGTAGCATTCAGTAGATTAAGTTAAATTAAGTGAGCACATCTTTCCCAGTAACTTTACACCTAGTATTATACGTTTTTTTTCAGTGCTCTAATAATACTGAAATATTTATTTATTATTATTTATCATAGTCTTATCTGATACATCAGCTGTGTTTGGATGATACCACGTTTCTCTTCCCTTTATTTATCAAGCAGGCGACATACAGGGGCAGGTCCGGTGTGAATTGTACTTGTTCAAACATGACTAAAGGTGCTGTCCAGTGGTGGGCTGTCACATATTTACAGCTAGCCAGGAACAACTGCTAGCTGGCTGGCTTAACTAAATAAATGGTGTCTTGGCGTAGCTGAACTTTAGTTAAGGTGTCCGACGTTAACTATCCGCATGCATCACATTTTAAGGATTTTACTGTTTTTCACTTCATGGTAAGCAAAAAATGGGTTCCGACACATTAATTAAATCACGTAAGGGAAGCAGGACCTAACGGGGCAGCTAGCCAGGCTAGCATTAGCATACTTAGCTAGTATGTAAATGTAAACAGTGATGTTTACATTTGAATAGTATGAGTTAGGCTCGTGAGAGTTGGTAACCACAACTTCATGTCTAAACTTAATCGAAATCAAGGAAAAGTGGTGAAATATTGTAGGATGAAAAGGTGTGTTGTGTAGCAGTGCTAACGTCTAATTCATTTACATTTCTGTCCGGATGCTGTAGGTTAATCTCACCATGTTCTTGTCACTGGCTGGGAAAATGCTAACAGTTGGCGTTTCTGTATTTTGGTAGGTTCAAACATACTCGGTGTTAACAATATGTATTAGCGCATCCGCTAATTTGGGCATTCTAACTTCAGCAGGCCAAAGACAATCCGGCGGCTTTCCTGATTTTCGAAGCGCTGGTGGAGACTCAGCTCGGGACTGAAGCGCCAACCATCTCCCCCTCCCTTTGATCCTGGAAGAGTAACGCCTCCTTGTGACTGATATCCAACATGTCAGGTGCGTTAACGCCAAACTATGTTACACCTGCTCCATCCCTGCCTAGAGAAATAATTCATGTCCTCCACAAGTTGAACCGAAAAAGGAAGAGGAAGAAAAAACTCTGCTAAACATATTCCATAATAAACCACAGCTATCAGAAAGAAGGAAAGGTTTACAAGCGTTACATTGGTGTTTCAGGTGTGTGATGTGTCTGGTCCTGCAGCCAAGCATGTGATAAACTTACAAAAAAAAAATTCCCCGGCAGACATTTTGCTTGTGGTGGCATCCACTGACATCCATGGCTGCATTCTTTGAACCTCAAGCCCACTCACTGAATGGCTATCCCACAGTGCCCCTTTTGCCCTACTTCTCTCCACCCTCCTCTTTCTTTCTTTCTTTCTTTCTTTCTTTCTCTCTCTCGCCCAGAGAGCAATTCTGGCTGGATAGTGGGATCCATTGTATCAGTGAAATGTTTATTAATGAGAGAGATGCACACTGGGCAGAGCTGCTATAGAAGGACTAATCACTAATCTCTTCGTTAATGCGGACAACCTGCCTATGTACTAGCATAAATTACTAGGAAGCTTTGTGACAAGGACATACAAGTTGGCGTTCAGCAGGGTCTCTTGGTGGAGTTTGTTTTGATTTAAAACTTCATGCAGAAGTTGTGTTTTTAGGCTTGACTGGGTAAAAGTACGCTTTTGTGTGGATGTATGTATTGTTTTTATGGGTAGGCGCACTTTTTTGGAAGTTTCTTAAATAACCAAGATTTTTAGTCTTTTAGTTACATTTTTGCATGCATGTCTTTGGATTTGGGAAGGAAGGTTTCTGTGTCTATGAAAGGAGTAGTGTTTGTCTGAGTGTGTGCGTGTGTGTATGTTGCCTGCCATGCCCTTGCCTCCGCCTGATGTCCCAGCCACTCAGAGGCTGGCACTGGACTGTCGTACCCTTCTGGACCATCGTGTTGGCAAGGGTAAGTGACAACATCACCTCCTCTGTGCTCTTTATGTATTAAAATCATGGGCAGACGATTGTGTCATTGAAAAACTGCTTTCTCCTATACTTCCCAATTGATACTTGATTAAAAATAAGTCACTGTGAAAATGGAAACTACTATTTGGGTTTTAACTTGCTCTGAACCATCTCCCTCTCGTTGAATGAGCTTTGTTCAGAGTTAATACAATGTGCTGCTAAGCAGGGTTACCCAGTTAAAGACAGGTCTGATTTATTTTCAGCCTGAGGCATTTATTTACTTTTGGCCTTTGAGTCTTTCATTATGTTTATCTGTTGGATTTTTCAAAAGAAATACCAGTTTATACATCAGAAAACCTCTACAGGGAATACTGGTCTGAATTGTTGTCATGCAAATGCAAGAAACAAAGCTTGTCTGTACATGCTGCTAAATGTCCAAGAAAAGTGATACATACAAGTGCTCCTAGTACTTGAAATGGAAAAAATGACAAAAAGAAAATCACTAAAAATGTAAAGGTAAATTTGTCTTCAAGAAGTTTAAGATCCAAGCTTTAGCAAACTGCACTGGACAAGTATAAGATTGAAGCCTAAAGAAAAATCCACATCTGAATCTTGATTTTATTAGTTGCCAACTAAGATCAATTTATTACCGTCTTCAATTTATTGTAGGAGTGCTGATGTCTCTTTTCCTTTTCCAAATCAATGGCGGCTGAGCACTTTTGGGAATTGCAGAACTGAGCTTGATGATGGCTCTGAGCTTTCTCACACCCTGTGAGCTGCTACTATCCTGGATGTTTCCAAGAGAGAAACATCTAACATGTTGTCTTTTTAAGTGCTGATAGTTCATTTTGAGTTCATCTGATATTGTAAACTGGTGCTTAGAAGACTGTAGAATTGTGAACCTCAGAGACTGAGTGGGAATAAAGGACATATTAAGTGCTCATTTGAGCTTTTATAAGGACACTGCAGCATCGTGAGGTTTCTGATTAAACTGCTGCCAATTTGTGCATTAGAGCCAATTGCATGATGATCATATCTCTTTATCACGGCCTTTATTTATTTTTTTTAAAAAAGTTCTGCTTTTGTGGTCCATTCATGTTGTGCTGGTGTTGTTGTGGCACTCACGAGATGGGAGCAAGCATCGTTGCATTTATCCACTGGTTTTTAGAAAATGAGACCTGGGAGAGAATGAGTAAACTCTGACTTCTTTAAAGGGAATGTTATTTGCATTTGTTTATATCAGTGCACATGGTTATATAATCACACATTTCCTACTGTAAGTAAGTGTGGCAGAAAGTTGCATAAGTGTAGAAGGAAAAGCTGAATTTAAGTAAAGCAGGAGAGAGGGGAAGATTAATGATGGAGGGGAGGGAAAGAGTGATGCTGGCAGGGGGTGGAGAGAGGGAGACAAGGAGGTTGTGTGGGAGGGAGGTATTCTCCCTTTTCATCTACATGGTGCACATTTCACTCTATTCTGTCACTCCTCGCTTTTTCTTTTTTTTTTTTTTTTTTGCACCTGCAG
>VUQI01003822.1:23411-34011 GCA_015106735.1 Paratilapia polleni | reverse complement strand
TAAAAATTTTTTTTTTTGTTTTTTTCTAATTTTTTTTTTAAAAAAAAAATTTTTTTTTTTTGGGGGGGTTTTTTTTTTTTTTTTTTTTTTTTTTTTTTTACCTTAGCTTCACAGAGGAAATGATTTCTGACTGGGAGAGATGGGGGAGGAACGACAAACTAATATATCCTACGTCTGAACCCGCACAATGCAAACCATTTAAGCTCCAATATGCCCAGACTGCTGCCAAAATTTTGTTTCCACTGCCTTCTACAACTGTACAGTGAAGCCTCATAAATGTCTGTGGTTATTCAGTGAGATATTCAATACCTGATACTGAGGATTACTGGACTTTGATGTGGGTTCACATTCTGCCAGCAATTCAAATCTTTCCTTACTACACAGTGTATTTAAAGGGCAAAGCAAAGTCAGGTTATCACAATCATCTATATTCTGTTACTGCACAACAACAACTGCAGTAGGTACACTTAATATCAATGAAAATTGTGTTTTACTTGCATAGACATATCAGAATCATTTGATTCAGTAGATGATGGTATTCTACTGGAAAAGCTATGCTTAATCAATGCAGATGAACTGTCCAAGAAATTGTTTTATGACTGTCTTTCTAAAGGTTTCAAGTCAGGTCCCCCACAGGGATCAATTCATGGACCTCTTTTATCTATATAAACTACCTACATACTACTTCTACCACCCAAATCTGTACATTTTTATGCAGATGACACCATTTTATATATGCCACTGGATCTTCCACTTAATCTAGGCGCTGCAAATCTACAGTCTGCAATTGGTATATTTCAGGGATGAGAGTAAGTTTGATTTGAGCATTTGAGAGACACATTAAGAGGGGCATCTGGGGATCCTCAATGCAAAAAAAACAACAACAAAAAAAAAACCAAACCAATATCTAGTGAATTCCTATTAAATTTGTGTAAAGGAAAGCAAAAGTTGCAGCAGGCACCAGGTGATAATTTAATTTAATTTATATACTGGAATTTCATGCAGCGGGATTATCTCATAGTTTGCATCACTTTCTCAGCTTTTCTCATTTAATACCATTCTTGCTGAGTCAACACGTGTATAGGCAACATTTACTCTTCTGGTAATCTGTGTGTGAAATTTTTACTAAAACTGGCCAATACTCTAGGAGGAGTACTGATTCTTGTGAAAATGGAAAAGTGCCCGTAAAATCATGACCTTGAACTTGAGCACAGTTTGGATGAACACCCATTGGGTGATCGGTGTGTGCAATGGGTTAAAAATGTAATAATGTAGGAGGGGTACCAATCCTTGTGAATTATGAAGGGACGGACAGAAGACGGACCCCTAGCCATGGCATTAGCTCATCGGTCCTTTGACTGGATGAGCTAAAAGTGAGAACCCAACCTGAATGATATCACCTGCTTAAATAGAGGTTTTATTAATAATAACAAGATATAAATAGAAAGACTATATCTTCTTCTTCTACTAATTTTACTGGCATTTCATTTCATTGTGAACTGTTGTGGTATTCCAGCTTCCATCCTCGCCTTGACATCCCTCTAAACACACCACAATTCCACTACTCTTCTTTTTCCTTGTAACTCTATACAAGCACAAACTTTTACATGTGCAGGTGCACACACACACACACACACAAAGTGGTGTGTTTACTCCTTTTAAAAAGGTTGTCAGAGCATATCACATCAGCTAAGTCAAGCCTGCATGCCCAGGAAAGTGGAAGGACTGGTCTGATCCTGCTTCCAACACCAAACGACCAGCCAACAAAACAAATCAGCAAAGAGACACAGGGGAGGGTTTACAACTATTTATTCAATTTGCTATCGAGTGAGGGAGTCAGGGCTGAATTCTCCTAAAGCACAATGTAATTTCCTGGTGGATGTTTGACCACAAAGTGAGACCAGGGTTGCTGTGGAGAGACACGCTGAAGGGTATGAAGAAATCGAAAGATGTTTTGGCAAGGGTAGAGGGGTGAAAGAGAGGGCTAACCATAATTTTCTAATGCTCTATGGTATGAGGACAATTCTTAAGCAGCATGAGGAAATTGCTTACTTGACTATGGAGAATTAGGGTCCTAATACAGGGGCACATGTAACCACAACCTGCACAAGCTGGCGTAATGTGTCTATATGTTTACGTCAATGCAGAAATGAGAAGCTGGAAAGGAGGTGGCCTGTGTGGCTGAGTTGATTGAAAATTGTTAAGAGGCTGCCTTCAATAACATTCACTGCTGGCAGTTTAGCTCTAAACTGTGGGTTCAGGCAGCCAGTCAGCAGAGGGCCAGCCAGAGATCAGAGCTGATGTATGATAAAGAACAGCAGAGGCCAACTCACCTTCTTCTTGCTGCAGTAGATCTGCCATTTCTTCTCATCAGGCAGAGCAAACATGGCCTCCCGGTTCTTGTCCGTCAGATCCAGCTCATCCTGCAACAAAAAAAAAAAAAAAAGAAAGGGTGGAGGGTTTTATTCACAGAGTTAATTTTTATGCACCTAATCATTCAATTACATTTGGATTCGATCAGGTATTACAAACCCACTTGCAAATCATTTAAACTCGACATGTAAATGAAAACAGTACAAAGACAGCATATGCTCATTTTCAATTTGATGCTACCGACATGTTTCAATAAAAGGGACAGGGGCATGTTTCCCCACTGTGTTTCATCACGTCTTCTTATAAATAACACTCTGGGAGCGTTTGGGAGCTGAGAAGACTATTTGTTGGAGTTCTTAAGCCAGATGTTTCCCCATTCAGTTTGAAATAGCATTTCGGCTGCTCCTTTGTCATATGTTTGGTTTTATAATCATCCAAATGGATGATAGGTCTGGACTGCAGGTAGGCCAGTTTAGAACCTGGACTCTTAATACGGAGCTATGCTGTTGGAATACGAGCAGAGCATGGTTTGGTATTGTCTAGGTGAAATACACCATGTCTTCCCTGAAAAACACATCATCTGGATGACAGCATATGTTGCTCCAAGATTTGTGTATATGATTTAGCATTAATGGTGCCTTCACAGAGGTACATGTTACACATTCAGTGTGCACTAATGCACCCATCCAGCACCCATTATTTCCAAGCAGAATCTCAGATTCTGACTGGTCAGACCACAGGACAGTTTTCCACTTGGTCTGAGTCCATCTCAAATGAGCTCAGGCTCAGGCAGCTGCATTTCTCTTTGTTTTTTTTTTTTTCCTTTTCATGGCAGAGCTTGACCTTGCATTTGTAGATACAGTGACAAACTGTGATGTTCTGTAATACAGACATTTCCAGCCTTTATTGCCTTGTTGTCATGTTGGTGTATCAAATTCAAAATAAATAAATATTTTCAACATTTTTATTTATTTATTTTGAATTTATTTTCAGTTTTTTTAATGTGAACTTTTGATGTGCTATTTTTAATATTTTCAGCCAAATATAAGCTTGAAATGATTTGAAAACTATTTACCACATTTACCACAGCTCCCGAGCATTTTTGAAAACAGGGTTGTATTTCATTGTAGCACGTCAAGAATAAATGTGCAGAAAAACAATGATTAAGAATAAACAAATATAACAGCCCAGTAGCATTTCAAGACTGACATGAATATAATCACCTCATCCCTCGGGACACATTCCCAGAAGCCCTGTTGTTTCCTTATCCCTACAACAATACAGAGCAAAACATTTAAGCAATGAGTCAAGTTTACACAGGGACATTTAAATCTCCTTCCCACAGAGGAGTGTTTTAATATTCACCCTGCTGCTCTACTCAATTCTTCAGCTCAGTGCAAGGAGCCTCCTGCACCTTTTGAAATGCATATGAGCCCAGGAAATGAGTCTCTGTGTGCCAGGGGAGGAAAAGTTTAAAGGAAGGGGAGTCAGATGAAGGAAGGACACAGAAAGAGAGACGCATTGGGGTTAGAGACCCAGAGGCTATGTGGATCTGGAAACGGGCTGGCACTGAAGAGATGACAAGAGGCTACATCGTAGGGCTTTGTGTTCCAGCTCAGGCTAATCTCATCATAATAGTTTTGCTACGATGACGTCAGGCAGAAGTGGGCGAGCCTCCTGGGGCCCCCTAGAGTGAAGATGACCACCAGTGGCAGAGGTGGGGCCCCTTTTAAGTCGGCCAGCAGATTCACAGGGATTGTTTTCATCGCTTTTCGGCTGGACGGGGTGGGCTGAAGTTGCCCACATTCCAAGAATTAGACACTATGAAGGATGACATCATCTCTCGCCTCGTCCTTTCAATGGGATAACCAGCAGCAGCATTATTGTGGATTTGGGGGATGGACCGAAATCTGATGGGTGTGAATTTCAAGAGGATCTATTACAAACAGAAACCACAAAGAAGCTTTAGAATCTTTAGTTAAAGTGTCTTTCATCTCAGCAGCATGATTCACACCCAGAGCTCATCATCAAGGGTCTACAAGGCCGGCTGTGTTAAGTGGACAGCTCACCCTAAAACCTAATTTACATATTTCTCTTTTGGCCTGTGGCACTCTTTACCCATCTAGATTTTTTTTTATGCAAGTTGCCCAGTTTTGGAGATTATAGTTGTAGAGATGTCTGCCTTCTCTTCAGTATAATGGAACTAAATGGCACCTGCCTTTTCTTTCTATTGAAATGCACCTACCAATCGGATCACTCTGCAGAAGAAAGTGTGCATCTACCCATGGAGCCTTCCAGGCATTCACACTCACATTCACACCTACAGTCAATTTAGAATCACCTAACATGCATGTCTTTGGACAAGGAGGAAGCTGGAGTCCCTGGAGGAAAGCCATGCAGGCACAGGGAGAATATCCAAACTCCACACAGAAAGGCCCCAGCCAAAAACAAAAAATGCAGTTAACAGTTCAGTAAATGAATTAACATGCTAACACATACATAAAAAATAGAATAAAAGAGGAATTTACCAATTCATAAAATGTGAACTTTATTTGCATCTTTATTCATTAAGCAGATGCATAAAGACATGTAAAAAGAAAGTTTATATTTGAGGTTGATGTAAAAATTAATAAAAACTATAAATACTTTAGAAAATTAAATTGGAAAGGTAATCCCTTTAAAGTAAAGTAATTTGCTGTTAGAAAACTAACCATCATGTGGCTGCTAAACATCTAACCTCTGACTCTTTGTCCTTCAATCTTTACAGATTTCAGCTGTGGCTTGGATGACAGTCCTCTCTCCAGATCTTTGGGCTTAGAAACTAAGGCCTAGAAGAAGCCAGCTTGTCCTGGCCTGTCGCCTGCTCACTGGGTCAAAGCCCTGCTGTCCAAGCTACAGCTCTTTGGAGGAGCTAATACTGAAAGCTGGTGGGGAAATCAGTGAGAATGAGACCCCTGGATTTGAACCAGATGGCAGCTGAGCCTGTCTCAGTTCATAGCTGATCTCTGTGCTACTTTGTGTTCTCCATGTCGACCTCCTGCTACTCCTCAGGCCTCTCAGTTTAAGTTCTTATATGGAGAGGAGTTATGTGAGCAGCGTATGTTTTTAAAGCATTCCATTAAGATATGTTTCAGTGATTGCATGAGACTTTATGAATAGCATAATGTTAAACTTCTCAGGTTCAGGCAGTGCTGTTCCGCAGCAGAATCAGAGGAAAAGGGAAAACGAGAGATGAAGTCGAGGATGAGGACATCAACTGGGTGTAGGAATGTTCATGTCATGCCAGCCAGCCTGGAGGACTTTTCACTTTCCAGTTATGCAATATTCCACTGTTTTCTCCCACACACCTTCAAAACGTGCTCCAGTACCACATCCACATCACATGGCATCTCCTCATGACCGGTACAACACCCAAAAAGCATGCAGTCCCTTTCTCATTCTTCCAAAACAAAACCAAACCACTTTCCACTTCGCTGTGTAAAACCTCCCCATGATGTGCCCCCACCTTCCTACTCAAGCAAGCTTCAGTTGGAAATTCAATAAAAGCAAAGCTAATATTGTTACACCTGCTGCCTGAGATGGGAAAAATACATACTTAATGCCTCTGAAGCCCTTCTTTCATATTTCACCCTGAGCTCCCTATCTAATAATGTGACAAATTTAAAAAAAAAAAAAGAAGAAGTAGAAGAAGAAGAAGAGTGCCACAGCTGTAATCTCTGAGTGTCATGTTCATTCATGAGGACTGTTGGACTTCTCAAATGTGCTGAGATAAAACAAGAGAGAGTGGAAGCGCTAATATTCCATATTTAATATACAAGTGAATAAAACTGTGTTCTTAAGGGCTGCACAATGAGAATAAATACAATAAAAAGACATTAAGGACAAAGTTAAAGTGCAATGAATTAACAGTTCCTTCGTGTGCTAAACTGTCAGTTTTTTTTTCATAGATTTCAGGTGACATCACAGCTGCTGTGTCCATCATTTATATACAGTCTGGTTAGTGAAGTCTCGTTGTGAAGCCTCAAGCTGACCCTGAAGCTAACAACCCATAGATTGACATTAGATAGCCAGCTAACCACAGTTAATTAGGGCTAACCTTTGCTTTGATAATAAGGAAATGCTTGTCCTTCACTTTCCACATGGCAGCATTGTTTTTACACACTTTCATCCTGGCAGTCAGTATGACAGGAGGGATTCTCTGTTTGGCAGTGCCAATGCCAAACAGCTTACCTCCAGAATTTGGGAGTGGAGAGGATGGAATGGCCTGCCTGCAGTCCTGACCTCAACTCCATTGAACACTTGTGGGACCAGCTTGGGTGTGCTGTTTGTGCCAGAGTGACCAACACAACCACATTGGCTGACTTGCAACAAATGCTGGTTGAAGAATATGATGCCATCCAACAGCAGTGTGTGACCAAGCTGGTCCCCAGCATGGAGGAGGTGCCAGGCTGTTGTGGCTGTGAAGTCCTCTATGTCCCCATGCCAGTCACATGACTGAACAAATGAACTTCATTAAATTTATTATTTGATTAGTCCTGACTTTAAACTGACAACACAAAGTGTTAAACAAAAACAACACATGTTCAACGCAATGCTCAACTATCCCTTTACAAAATACCCTTTCAGATTAGGAGTGATGCACAAAGTTAAGTGAGCCTGAAGTGAATAAATGCAGGCTGTATTGTAATAATGCCAGGGATTGTAATGATGACGATATCTTTAAACATTTGGCACTTACTGCAGCTTCTACAGCTACATGAAATTCATTTGTATGAAGTAACAGAAGTCAGATGAACCAAACATGTCTGCAGGGGCCTTGAAATATTTATCCCTACCATATGGCAAGAGCGTAAAATAGGACAGAAGGATGAGTCATGATGAAACATGGGACTGAAGTCAATGCTGTGCATGAAAATATAAAAACCTTTCTGCTCCAAGAGAAGACTGGTTAAGTGAACAAAAATGAAGTGTGATAGTAGAGGTAGAGGGTACCTACCAGAGAAGAGGCTTGAAAAGGGTAAGGAAAGGAGTTTTTAACTGAAAACTGACCTTTTGGAAAACTCTTTGTGACGTCCTAGTGTCAGTGCTAATAGGCCAGCATGGCTTTGGGGTTAGGGATATATCAAAGCCTGTTGGTTTCGCAAGTTCTTAATGCTCAAGTATTCATGTCGACATAGTAGACAAAGAACAGAGGAGGAAAGACCTGCTCCTACTGAAGTGGACCCAGTCTGCTCATTTCCAGCCCCATATTTTTATTCTTGGAATCTAGAAGAGTAGCTTGGCATTATTCACAGTTCAAAATAATCTGTTTATCTAATTCTGGGCCTTGGTGCAGCCCTTCAGTTGATCCAAGACACTTTAGCCCCTCCCACTTTAAGCCAGCTATCTTCTGATATCTTCTGGTTGGCTTTACCTTGCAAACAGAAGGTTTGGAGAGCAGGTGGAGCTTCTGTGCTCATAGCCAGAGCTGTGTGCCTGAGATCAACATATTAGGAATACCCCCTTTCTATGACATCAAAAAGAGCCAAAAGTAGAAAAAAAAATTGTGTGAAACTGAGTGTTTAGATCAGTCAGAGTCCTGAGCGTTTGGCTCGCAAGCATTACTAGTCCACATGCTGACCTCGTTATTAGAAACTTTGACCATAATTAATATGAACATCCACCACTGGAACAGCATATATGACAGAAAACATTTGACAGAAAATAAGAAAAACCCAAAAAGGTCTCCTTTAAAAAAATACATGTGGTCTATAGGCGTACCACTGAAACAGGAAACAAAATATGCAGGAAGAATGAGAGGTCAGTGAGTTATAATGTGTGAACGACTGGCACTGGAGTGGGAGTGGGTGTGTCTTTGTGACTGAAAGTGTGTGAGGTTCCACCTAAATGGGAAATGTGGGGTCCAAGAATGACATCCTCTCCCATGCATGTGCGTCTATGAAGTGGCATTTCCAGAGTGGATATGAATGTCTTTACCTCATGTGAAGTCTTACAGTGCTGGCTCAGAGGTTAGTCTGATGTAACAAAGACACACACACACACACACACACACACACACACACACATATACAGTGCATATATATCCTGCAGCAGTCTCTGGGTGGAAACAGGAAGGCAGTGGAAAGACAGGCAAGATGGTAGGAAGTCATATGAGGCCTCAAGGGGACCCACAGGAAGCTGTAGCTGTCATTATTGACCCAAACAACATTCACTGAGTTTGCCTGTGTGTATGTCACCCTCTTATACCAGACTCAGCCTCTTAATTACTCCTAAAGACTGGTGCTGTTATTTACAACAATTAATTTGGTCACAATGCTCATCTTTTCAAACCATCACATATTTGGCTTGCTCCACTTAGCAGCATTCAGATGAGTCACAGTATCCTCGCTTTGATGAGTCAGTCAGTAGCTCTTAGTAGTCTACAGCTTCTCCCCTTGCCCAAACAAGGCTTGACCGCTTTTATGATGAGGCTGGCACAGGACAGTGAGTGCTGGCTTTACAACAGAGAGCATTAGAATTGGGAAGGTAGTTTCACAGAGAAAGGCAGAGGAAGAAGGAAGGGAGGAAAGAGAGGAAAGAGGGTACATCCCAGGGTGTGCACTGGGAAGGAAACTTACTCCCAATGGCCCAGAGGGACAAGAACATTTCCATTCCCTCCTGTTACGCAATGCATTTCTGATTTGCGTCCGGCTCGAAAGCCACACTTTAAGGAACATTTATGTTTTATGTTTTAGAGACTCTGCTATTCCTGGAAACACAAATTTGCCATCACAAAATTTCCTTGCTTCTAAAGCAGCGACTGGGAGTCATATGGTGAGGATGATAATAAAGGCTGGTGCATCCAATTGCACTGACTGACACTGGACAGCTGGACCACTGCTCAGAGCGGCTTGGATTAAAACTGTCCCAAATTTCAGGACAGACAACGAAGAAAGGAGCCTCCCACACCGAGACAAACAAAAAGAGGACAGAGAGAACACACACTAATCTGACACTGTCTGTACTGTACATGCCAGATGTTTGCTTAGTAGACCTGATTAAATTGCGTCAATTTGGCTGATATACTGTATATATCCTCTCTCATCTCAACTCAAAACAGATGGGTAACAGGACACTGGGTGACATGCAAGTTACTTGCAACCAGTATGCAAAAATGAATGGTACTATGCAGACGCTAAACTTGGCATCACTCTTGTTTCACAACTAAAACCAAAATTTTCATTCGGAGTGGCTAAGTGGAATTCTGTAGTGGGGTACTCGTAAATGTGTCCACACATTGTCACCATATGCCGACCTTTCTACCGTAAATGTTCGTTGTTATTAGCTGAAACTTGTAAATGCCAGTCTAGTTGTCCCCAAACAACCTCACACTTGATTTCTCTTTGCAGAAACCAAACTTGCCACCAATGAGAAACGTACAAAACATGATTAAGGAGAACACATTTTCAATTACCCAAATACGAGAGCAATTTCACGTTTGTTGATAAAATGTTATTAGCAGAGAATTGCCCCGATAAACAAAAATAAAGCTGTCAATGTTCTTGGTGCACAGCCAGACTTCCCACATGGCCTACATCTCAACTATGCGTGCGAGCCTTGCAGCACTGGTGGAAAGAAGCTGTATAAAATGCACCCAGATCCAAAAAACAGAACCCAGAAGCACATTTGCTATCAAGAAACTGTGTGGCCAGCTGCAAATGTGTACTTTAACTGATGTGATCCATTAGTCCCCTCTGATGTGGTCTTTACTTATTGTGTGAGAATCAGTGGGGATTGCTTCCAGGTTCATTTGCATGGGTTTGCTGAGTTTTTCATCATGAACAGGAGGCTTCATGAGAGACTTGGAAACTGTTTTTTCCTTCAGACTTTCTCCAGGTTGAGATGTTCCACATTTGGAATAGGAAAGTCCGTGTTTACTCAAGGGAACTAAGGATGGATCCCACACGAGGTTATTCTGCAAAAATTAGCTCAGTGAGCTGCAAACTGGAGACAATATGTCATCTGTTTTTCTACATTACCAAGCACCTGCGTTTATCATGAAACAGCAGCAATATTAGCAGAGGCTTAAAGAAAAAAGAAAAACTGTGAGGAATGTCCCTGTTTAATTATACAGTACTGTACTGGCAGTCAGATTCACCATAGTTTGCAGTGTGTCTAGATTAAACTACAATATTTTCTGGGTTTTTTTTTTTTTTTTTTTTGGTTTGGTTTTTTTTTTTTTTTTTTT
>VUQI01003822.1:8889-20454 GCA_015106735.1 Paratilapia polleni | reverse complement strand
AAACAGAGTCAAGTGGTTTTGAAATCGGGGCCGATTCTTTTCCCGCTTAAACTCAGATATTTATCCCACAATAAGCTGTGGGTCACTCAGCCCTCTCAACCATGAAGACTGCCGTGATTTGGCTAAGCGCTCCCATATGACAGGGATGTTTTTATTTTACCCCAGCAATACTGGTCTCTGGTGGTATTAAAAGGGTTTGTTAATGTCAAAACCCAATTTATGTAAGCATTTTTGTTGGGCCATGTAAGGCATCAAGTGCACCGAAGAGCAACCTGTTAATCCCTCAGAAGTAAGCTTTTCTTATTATATAGCTGCAAGGGCAACGGCGTCATCTTATCTACTGATTGAGGCAATCAGTGTCTTGATTGCTTCTAAGCTTAAATTTTCTTCAATCAAGCCAATAAATGTGCTGTAGCTACTTAGGTTTAATGGCTCATGCATTATTAAAAAGGAGCCTAAAGAGCACATTTAGGGTAAAATCCAATGAGTTAGCTGGAAGAAAAAGCGAGGGAAAAAAAATCACTAGTGGGGAAACATCTGCCTTGATAAGAGTGAATAATTTCCTATCATAACCGGAAGTTCACTTAATCTTCTGAATTGAATTCAACAGTGGAGTGATATATCCTGCTGGCAGTGAAGTTTAGCATTTCCAAACACTCAACAGTGCCAGAAGCAGTCCTGTAGCCATGCCAGTCAACACATTGTTGGGAGACAGAGAGAAGCAGGAAATCTGAGGAGAATGATAGAGACAGACAGGGACAAAACCAACCAAGAGACTGGAAGTGAACAAACAGAGAGACAGAAACAGCAAAGCCCTAAAGCCATGACCTGTTTGCATGGCAGCTGAAACCAACAGCAGACTTCTCCATTCAGACAGCTGTGACCTGATCCATGTCTACACCATGGGCACATGTCAGTACAGTTATCCTAGCCTGGCACCGAGATAGATCATCAACCTCTGCCAACAAGGATGGGGACTGCAGTGCAATAATGGGCTGCATATCAGAGAGGGTGAGCTTCCAGATTGGTGGTGGCGGTTGGGGCATGGCCTCACCCAACTATTAAGGCATCCTCTGCAAGAAACCACCCTTCCAATTCTGGTCTCTGATCCTGTATTGTTTGGGATAATGAGCAGTAAACAAAGGAAAAGAACTGGGCTGGACAAATCCTTGATTTAGTGTTTTGAGCGATGAGATTTCACGTAAAAGGTGCAGTTTGTAAAATGTTTTGTAAAAAAAAAAGTATAGTACCTTTTTCTAGAAAGGCGAGAGTGTTTCTGTTCAACAGGCCCGAGACTGTGAGATCACTGAATGTGAACACAAATCTAATTCATGGAGACTAGTAAGTAAGCTCGTGCTCCCATTTGGTGCATGCATGATCCACAGCAGTGTTTCATATGAGTTCTTGGGAATTAAAACATTAAACCCCCCAAATTTGAATTCATAAAGCTAAAGTCCTCTGAAGTCAGAAATGAGGAACACACCAGTCTAAATGTTGTTTCAGTGGCCCTAAATGAAGAAGGTACTTTCAGCTGCTCCAGATGGACAGATCTGCATGTTGATTTGGCACAGATGCCATTATGCCAGATGCCTTTCCTGACGCAACCCTCCCATTTATCTGGGCTTGGAATCGGCACTAGGAGTACATCTGCTTGTGACCCCTGGTGTGTGTTTCCTCCAGTAATCGAACCAAGGATCTTTCCTGTGTAAGGTGAATGTGATAACCACTACACCATGGAATCACTTTTCAATGGTCTAAAATAATATGCCATATGTTCTCAGATCTACAGGCACTGACGGTCTTTTGTTTATGTTTCAGGGTTAGTGATAATGCATTCCCAGCTGAAGCCCCTGGAAGCCCGATGTTGCCGACTTGTAACTAAGTTTAAAAACTGGTTGTAAGTGCAGCATCTACAGCAGAGAAAAGCAAGATGAACAGGCTCATTAAAATTTCAGTGGATACTTCCTTTTTGTATTCGTGTTCAACTGCCTGAAAATTTGTGTTCCAATCTTACAGAAAAGTCAGAGCAGTACAGAGTCAAACAAAATTGTTCTCATTGCAGCATCCAGAGGATAAAACCCCTGTTTGATTGCACATGATCATCAGGTTGTTCCTTCTCACATGTACCATACAGCGGGAAAGGTCTGCTGCAGACTCACTTGCATCACTGCACTTTAAGCAAGGTTGCTGCCTGGATAGAGCCTGCAGGGGGCAGTACACATGACACCCATTTGCTTCACAAATCAGCACAATCCACCGTCACAAAAACTAAACAATTTTTATGTCCTAAACAACATAAAAAAAAAAAAAAAAAGGTCCTAGAAAAGTTCAGGGCTGCAGCGTTCGTGTGAAAACATCTTTAGCGTGACTCTGCTCCACTGCTTAAACAGCTTACTTAACCATGCATTAAGATCACTATCTTTACTCACCACCAGTTCGGAGAAACGTGCATGCAGCTCTTCAGCAGGCGGCATGGGGGCACTGAACTCCAGCAGCTGCAGTGGCACACTGTCCTTCAGGTTTATCTCCGGGGGCTCACTGCTGCCAAAGCAGCACAGGAAGCCCAGGCCCTGTCGCGTCCTCTTCCTGGGGGGCATGATGGCTGTGGTAACACAGGTGGCAGTGATGGCGCAGGACCAGGAAGGTAGAGGAAGGGGCCAAGGGGCAGGGAGGGGGAGTGGAGAGGAGGATGAGGCTGCTATCTAGGGGGCATCATCTATAAAAGAGAGAAGAATGAAAGAAAAGGTTTAAGAATGACTTTCAGTTACAATAAAGTGGATTTATTCTTATATATATCCAGTTAAATGGTGGACGCTCATATTAAACATGTACATATGTCCTGGAAATCTAACCAGTACATTGTAAGAGTTTACTGATGGACAGCACGTGACCCTAACCCTGACCCAGACAGTTATCCTAACCTTAACCATTCATTCATTCATTCATTCATTCATTTTCTTAACCACTTATCCAGTTTAGGGTCACACGGTGGCTGGAGTGTATCGGTACACCCAGTCACCTTCTTTCACTTCTTCAAGACCTCCTGATCCATTTTTTTTTTTTGGCCACAACACACACTCTCAGGAGCCACGAGTGACATGCATTGGCCCGTGCACTGACTTTAACTCGCTATTCCCAACTGTTTTGGTTGTCAGACTGTAACAGGGAGAATCATCTGGAATTTCTCAGTCCCTAACCCCTAAACCCTTCTAACCCTGGTACCCCAACACAAAGGCTGCAGGTAAAATGTTCTGATTTTGTTATATCAGTTTAAAGAAGCGTTTCACAAAAATGTTCTCTCATCTCAACCCTCAAATACATCTGTGGCTGTGAGCACAGCAATCCTACCAACCTGCTGCTCAAATCTTCTGTTTGAGAAGTGCAGCCAATCAGAAGAAAGTTGGCTTAAAAAAAAAAAAAAAAAAGTTAATTTTTTGCTGTCAATCACGCAAAGCTACTCAAGTGCAGTCCAAGAATAACACACTGAGACAAGTGTGCATGCTAAATGATTCATTTGATTCTCAGTCAAATACAGCAAAAGATTCAGGCTATCCTCAGTTCTTAAAGGCCTCACGCTGGTCTACACACCCCGTGTCTCCTGTTGACGTTTCCTTGCAAAGAAATTATTTGTAGTGCACAGGAAGTGAAGCCATTTATGTTTCCAGCAGCCCCAGATTGTTTGGAATAAATACAGGAAGATATGAACAGTAACAACCACCACATAAACAAACCAAACAATTCCACCTAAAGAAACTGGTAGAAAGACATAACAGCACTGGAAATGCATACTGATTTACAATTCATCCAAGTCTATTATTTTTCCAGATATTTTTTTTATTGCCTTTACTGTATCCATAAAAACATGTGCCAGGGAGGGTGGAGATATTCTTGCTGTGTGGCAGCAGGAGCTACCATCACATCCTTGTCTTGACATTAGTTGCTCTTATGCTGCAACAAAGAAAGCTCTTGTCCGTGAGGTACAATGGTGACTGTGCAGTGTGTGTTGTCTAAGTGTGTGCGTTTGCGTGTGTGTGCATGCGTGTTTGTGCCCCAGCGGTGCCGTCACTCCCTCAGACAACAGTGAGCGACACCCTCTACCAACATGAGCGAGGATCGGATGGTGTAAAACATCCTCGAGGATTTCCTCAATGCTACGAAAAGAATCCGGGTGGTCTTCGCTGTATGAATAACACACTCTTTACACTGCATTATGTCCTATCAGATGCACACACAGTTGCCAGAGCTCTTCTTTATGTAACAGTTAACTGCATTTGTGAATGAAAGGACCTCGGGCCTGTTCTGCAAAACCTTTAGACATGCAAATCCAGCAGAAACATTTGACCAAGAAATCAATTTGGGAGCCATTTATGGGAACTCCAAAAAATATCCAAGAAGTTTGGAAAACAGAAGCAGGACCAGATTTTCTTTAAAAACAAACAAACAAAAACAAATACTCCCATGTGTTATGCCTTTATTGATATTTGCACATAACCTGACAAGCATTAAGTAATATCTGCAGCTCTGCACCCATCTGTTCAACACAGCAGTGAAACTTTATGGCCTCAGTTTCCAGAAGAAGCCACAATCTACTACATCTTGACTCTCTCACATTCACATTCGCTCAGTGAATGAGTTCTCACTGCGCCGTCTAAAATTAGCCACATGGTAAATTCTTTATGAATGCCCTGGGCCCATGACAGGCGCTTAAAGGGGAAAAAATGAAAAGAGAAAACACCACATTTCCATTTTGCCCTTTTCGTCTTTTTGCTCATTTGTTTTTTCCGCCTCCTTGAACCTGTCATCCCTCTCAGGGCTGAAGGAGCAGAGGTACAAATGAACTGGAGGCTATTTGGAATAAAATGCAACTGAAGTTCTCTTTGGTTTGTTGAACAGGGATGATAAGCCCACTGGTGGCTGCACAAGCAGCCATCAGTGGGCTTATTTTCTGACAAGGACCGTATCTTCAATTATTCCAGTTAAACCTTCCAGTATTGGGACTGTTGACCGCTGCATCAGTGCTTAAAATGTGAATTACAGCATGTGTGGCATCTTGTATGCATGCGCCTGTGGGTACAGTATATTTAACTCGACACCAGCATGTGTGTTATGATAGCCGAGGTGACAATCCCTGAGTACACCCGACCAAATCAGGGGAAAAACTGAACTTGGCTCGAGGGTAAAAATGAGCTGTGCGCCCCTATTCACCTCTGGCATCTCACATTCAAGATTGTAGATCAATTTGGGTTATTCATTTTTTTTAATTATATCAATGAAACCTGAAGTTACTTTTTTTTTTTTTTTTAGGTATAATAGCTTTATGAGCTTTAATGAAGCCATGCAAAAGTTTACCTTCATATTGTGAATACTTTCTGAGTTACAGGCTCTCAAAGTACACGGCTTGAAATTTAGCACTTAGTTCATTTTATTTTTTCCAGCCTTTTTGACCTCTCATAACTTCATAAGCACAGGAGATATCCACACAACATTTTCAGGGCTGAAAAACACATTTAAGCTTTGTTAAAAACTGCAATCAAATCAATTTCATACCCACTCCAAGAGTCGCAATCTGAAGCCAAAATCTCATGCTTGATGTGATATGTTCAAACTATATACAGTATATACTACATTTGAGAGTTAAAATATGACTCCATTAAAAAAATATTTTGACACAGAAGGAATCATGTCCAGAAGATAAACCTGGAATCAAAATGTAGGTAAAAAGGAGACCTCTCTTTTGCTACAACTTCTTTCGACCAGCAACCTATCTCACGTGCTGATAAAACAGTTCGAAATATACCAAAAATTGTCCTGCTTTGTCTACCACCAGGATAAATGTTATATTATATTTTTAAACTTTAGGCTCTATTGAACATGTAAGTGACAACAAACAACTTCACATCACTTAAAGATAAGTTTATTTAGTTGAATAAATCAAGGTTATTTAGGGTCATTCCATGGGAAAATCAGTGAGTGCCTCCCACCTATTTTTTTTTTGTACAAAAACTTTGGTATATTCATTTAAGCTATGCAAAATTTTATCTCCATACTATGAGTGGTTTCTGAGTTACAGCCCTTGAAGTATAAGAAGAAAATAGTTTTGACCCAAAACGATTCGTGGCTAGAAGATGAGCATGATATCAAACTGTAGGTAAAAATGAGACCTTTCATGTGCTATAACTTGCTGACCAGCCACATATCCCACATGGTGATATGACCTATGAAAGTTTACCCAAAATGCACTATTTGAAGTTTTCTCCAGTTACTCTCTTCTGTACTGTTACTTATGTGCACTGCTGCACTTACACTCACACACACCATGTCAACAAAACTAAGATGCACAGTAGGAAAAACATTACATTGATATTTAAATCAGTACTGCAAGAGGCCATTCTATATATTTAATATGCAAGAGCTACTTTTACAGGCTATACAATAAATTCAAGGATAAATAACCTTTTTAAAATGGACTTATATACATAACTATAAAAAAATAGATAAATAAATCATAGAGAAATGTAGCCACATACAAGCAATACCTGTCTCTGACAACAAGGTGTACAAAACAGAAGAGCCATTTTCTCAAGGTGAACAAGTGGATTCATGTAGTCACCACACATTGGGACAGGAATAGCCTCATCAGATTTCCATTTGTTGTGCAATTTGCGTCATGTCCACACAGCTTTCAGCAACAGTGCTATTATTTTACATCACTCTCTGGAAGCCCCGTTCAGACCACTTACACTGAGCGCTCTGCATGTTCACCAAGAGGAAACATCAACTTCTGTTTCAAACTGAAGAGTCCAAAGTTTTCAAGCCTGAAGGCAATGCATGAGGTGAGCCAGAAGCATGCTTGTCATTTTATTTTTCCAACATTCACAGGCTTGTGCACTATAAATTACACTGCCAGGGTGAGACTGTCAATATGGTGTTCTACTGTAACGTCTGAAGGAGAACATTTAGGGGAAATGGCCTGAACTGTAGTTCGAGCCGGCTCAGAGAGCACTGAAAACGCCAGAGTTTTTTGCCCACACCAAGACAATCACTGCTCACCACTTGCCCTATTCACTAGACTTGCCTCCCTCCAACTTCATCCATTTTCTGAAAATGATAATCAAGTTGAAGGATCTTGTTTTGACACATTGGAGGAGATCCAGCACTCAGAGAGGCACAAGTACAAGCGGACGTTACAAGACTTCTAAAAACTAGTAGCCATGCAAAAAATGGTCCAGAGATGATGCACGAAATGATGATCTTGAACAGAAGCTTAAATTAGATATGCTTTTTTGCTTTTAAAAGCAAGTATTCATTGTGATGAGTTAGGAGGAAAAAATGAGAAAGAACAGCACTTTAAAACAGCGAGGTGACAGAATTACAGTAAGGGTCCCATCAGGGAGGTAAATCATGAAGATTCTTCAGCCTCAGACTGCAACAGTGACAGCTTGTTATCAGTTTTATTAGTATAAAATATAAGCATGGTGCCAAATCTTTATGGTGTGGAGTTAGTTATAGCTGCTGCAGACAGCTGGCCAGGCCTAATGGAAAAGAGGCCGCTCCACAGGGGTTTTTAAGCCATTCAGCAAAACGCACTGTCCAGTGTCTCTGTGTGTTTCTATCTTCACTCTCCCACTGAGTGCCACGTGCGGCCAGTCTTCACTCAGCACCAGGTCTGCTGGCCTGCTTCCAGCCTGTGCCCCAGGAAAGTAGGCCAAGGAATCCAAACACACACATACATTTAAACACAGAAAAAATACTGTATATACTGTATAGAAAAGCAAGAATATACCCACGACTATTTGTGTAACCTTTACCACACACTGTACGGAGGAGTCACCGCACAAACACAATCCAAATTGACCGTGTCCACTGCCATATGTGACCTGAGAGCTCCTCTCCATCCCCCAGCTTTTCATTTCTTCACTCCCTCCCTCCCTCTCTGTCATCTCCCATTATTCCTCTCTTTCAGGGTGAACGGAGTCCCTCCATCAACCCCCCTCTGACAGTAACATCTGTCATTTTTCTTTGCCACTGCTCACCATCTACTCCTTCTATCTTTAATCCCCATTTTCTGCTCTTCTGTTCCTTCCATTTAAATGCTTTCCCTGCTTGACAGGCTGTCTGGAAGCGCATCTCAATATATACACTTTGCTTTCTTTCTGATGAAGAGTCAGGAAATGTTTAGCTTAGCTTAGCAGTGGATAGAAATAACATGCAACCATCTACAGTGAGGAAGAATGACCTACCATCAACTTTAAAGCTTGTCAATTAACTTATTTCATGTTTCTTCTCTGGAAATAAAAACAGCTTCCTCGGGCTTTCACTCTCTTATTTGGCTAACACTAGCTAGAGGCAGTGTCCCGTTGTCAAAGAGGGTGCCATTTTTTTATTAATGTATAATTGAAAGGAAATGTAAACTTTAAGTTTTAGAGGAAATGGTAAGAAGGAGGCTACTTCTCTCTTGCTCTCAGTCTATCTGCTAAGCTAGCATTAAAGGGACAGTACAAAGAAATTAGATATACATATTTTTCTTCTGCTCTCTGGTGCCATTTATCCATCTAGATTCTTTTGGTGAGAGTTGCTCAGCTTTGGAAAAATTGGCTACAGAGGGGTTTGCCTTAACTTCACTATGATGGAACTAATTGTCACTCATGCCAAAAATAAAAAAAAATAAAAAAAATACATTATTCACACACTTTGTTGTTAGCAGTTTCGTGTGGGAACCATTTTCTTTCTCCTGCCTACATCCACCATCCACAAGAAGCACACAGCTAGCTAACGTTACAGTTCAGCCCAAGGATACAATTGTTGTTTATATCCTGTCGCACTTTTATGAGCCTCTCATCGTGGTTGGTGGGTCTAGATTGAAAGATGAAAATAGTTCCTACACAAAAGGTTTTTTTTTTTTCTCCAAATGTATTTTCCTTAGTTTTGATAACAACGAGGCGAGTGCCATTTAGTTTCATTATATGGAAAAGAAGGCAGACATTTCTCCGATATGTCCTAATGTAGCACAACAGGCAACAGTGAAGTATCCCTTTAATGCAAATCTACTATTTGTTTTCATTTGCTGTGTTTTCATAACAGCTCTTTTAATTAAGAAAGGTATAGAGTTAAAAGAAAATACAAATCAACCATTCCTATACATCCACATATGCATCTGCCAGTGGGGTACCAACAAGGATGTGCTGAGCATATGCTCATATGGCTTAAAGCCAGTCACTGACCCTGGCAAAGGGACTGTCCAATAGAAACCAGGGGTGGCACAATATTTGCTTCATAAACTGGGGACGTTCAACTTAAAATTTTAAAAGAATGAATAAAAATAAGTTAGGATAAGTAAATATTTGAAATACTATAATGCTTTTTAAATAAAAAAATAAACTCTCCAGAATCTATCCTAGTCTCTTGGAAATAGGTGAAGTTGTACCAGAAACTCTAAATCACACACAGACGTCCTTACTCCCCCCTGCTCATCTCTGGGAAACAGATGCATGTATGGAAAAGGAAGCTTTCACTGAAGAGCAAAAGGTTTGTGGACCTCTACGGGCTGGTGCTAACTGAAACCATCTGTGTACATCAAAGCTGGAATAGGTGTGTGGAGATTTGTCACTGCTTGTCGTGATAGAGAGAATTTCTGCGTGCACACAGCCATGCCTGTACAAAGTATGGAAACAGGCATATTCTGCTTACCACACTGCATGGCGTTTATACAGCCAGACAGTCATCTGCTTCAAAATTCAGACACACCCACTCAAGTTTCAAATATAAGCATGCAGGTTAAACCAAGAGATGTTAAGGAGAGTGAGAGATCTGTTGGCCTCTCTCTGTTTGATGGGTCTGAGCAGAAAGAGAGAGACGGGAAGGAGACAAGGGAGAGAAAGACAGGAATAAAGAGAGACAGTACTGCTGCCATTTCTCATTCAGCCTGCTCCCTCATGCCTCAACCACAGTGTTGGGAAGTAGGTCAGTGGAAGAGGAGGAAGAGGAGGAGAGACGGTGCCGTGTGGAGAGACGTGCTGCTGCTGCGGGATTTTGTCTGTGCAGAAGACTGAAGAAGAGGTGTACTGGCTATCTATGCAAAGATCAAGCATCTGTGCCTGCATAATTTCAACTCTCTCCACAACATCTGCCAAACAACACAAAGCTGTCCGAACCAAACGCAAAATTAGATAGAAATCAAGATTATATTTTCCCCATCCCTTTTCCACATAAAAAGCTGCATCATCCATTCACACTCTCCTAAACTAATGCGCATTTTTCTCTCTGCACATTACATGCTCCTTAAAGACGCTGCAGTGAGCTCTTGCAACTCTTTCATTCCACTGTCATTCATTCCCTCCTCTACACACCTTGACTTCTACACTAAGGAAGTACCTTTGTCATTTTCTTGGCAATACACAGATGAGTGAATGAATTCTAACTGAGATACAGAGAGGGAAGGAACGGAAATCCAAAGTGCTCTGGCAGAGGAGAAAAAAGAAGCGACAATAAACCCGTTCGAGACAAATAACAAGTAGAATAGGCTATTGACTATGTTTTACAGAGGCACTGAATAAAAGATCAGAGGGAAGCATGCGGCACACATTTATTTTGCACACATATTGTTTCTGGGTCCCACAAATGAGGACCATTCCTTCGGGGTGCTGGGTCGTGGAGGAGGAGGGCTTATATAAGCACCCAGTACCAGGGATGGGAGACAGGAACAAGATGCAGCACTGACTGAAAAAGTGGCATTGTCGTAGCAAGCTGCAGGCATGCAGATGGCATAGGTGGGAGTTGGTTTCATTTTTTCCACTTTATGTCCTACTTGATGTAGTGACACCCATAAATACTGTGGAATAGCCATGATATATTTCCAGTGGCATTAATTGTAACTGTAATTATACAGTTCCCCCTAGTAGCGTTTGAAATGACATGTATCATCTGCTGGGAGGTAGTAAACACGGTTTAATCAGCTTCATCTTGCTTCCTTATTATAATAAAGATGAAGTTTTCAAACATATATTAATTTAATTGTTTGCCTACATAACAACCAGCAAACTCCAGGGCTGCAAGGCCATTATGGACTCTGGAGTTCCTCTAATGGCCACTTAAGGCTCCAAAAGCAAGTCAATCCCCAGAGATTCCATTGCTAAAATGTCCAACTTTACAATGGAAATAAACAACTTTACAGCCTTGTAAAAAAATAAAATAAAATACATGGTCTATCTAAATTTCCCCCTGTATAACAACTGTACAGGGGTGAATTTTTAGATAAGTCACTCATTTAAACTTTACTAATGTGATGTTAACCCTAATTAAATGGTATCTGTATCTGTGCTATGCATCCATACAGTCTGTGGATACCCTTCTGGCTGCCAAAAAAAGAAAAACAGTATAGCAGTGGCCAAAATGCTAACTCTGAGGCTTCAAAAAAGTGGCCTTACAAATCAGCTGGTGACAATGTCCATTTTTTTAATGTACAGACTATGGTGTACAAGAAAGGTAGATGGTGCCAGTAAAAATACAAACTACTACATGCCTCTACAGAATAGCTATTGGTGAAAAAAAACACAAAAAAACCCACCC